>JAXCGZ010017632.1:30000-49650 GCA_037179515.1 Halocaridina rubra | reverse complement strand
AAACATACATAATACATTTTTAACACTATATGCGTGTTTACTTTCAAAAATTTTCAAGTATGTTTGATCCTTTATCAAACAGATCACCAACCTATAGTCATTTAGTGAGTACTCTAAACATCTACAATTTCATACGAACAAGGAACAACAAGTATTTTCAAGACTCAGAATCATAACTAAAGAGCAATATCAAATATACTGTTAGAAAAATCATTAAATATAAATAATGCTAAGTCATTTCTCTCAGTATTATCAACAAGTCTTTCTAATTCTGAAAAGAACATCGAATAATAAGCCTTAATGAACGGCAACACTTGACAAACGATGAACAGATGTACCTGAAAAAAAAGAACAATAAAATAAACTCAATCAATTCCATAAAACTATGAAAAATATATTCGGTAAAAATAACATTAATAAATGTAACAGGTTGAAAACCAAAATTCTTCACTAACACAAGAATAACAATAAACCAAATAATTGAACATAATACAAATAAAAACTATTCACGAACAACAACAACAACAACATTCAGATGCCACAATGGGAAGGTTATGCAGAGTGACTGCATTACGACGTATATATTCGTTCACTGCATGACTCCGCCGGATACAGCCAGAGAGAGATGAAAAAGGCTCCCCTCACATTATCATGTCAAGACTAACCACGCTACCACAAGGAACTCATAACAGATGCAGTCATTGTAGGTAATGTCATAAAAAAAATTACGCATCTTGAAAGAATCGTTACAACGAATATCCTTGCGAACACTCTAATTTCTGCGGATTCTACGATCAGGATACGCTAAAATCCTTAATAAAATTACTTTAAAAAACTGAGGGTCTAATTCACAAAAATACACCTCAAAACTCTGAACGATAGCGGCAGTGTATAACAAACATCGTTAAAGAGGGTCTATAGGTGGAAGAGCCTCCCAGTTTGAAATAGGAGGTGTGAACATTAGGTTAAATTAGGTGTGGTTTCATTAGACTACGTATGTTAGTATACCTTAGTGAATGCGTACCAAAGATAGCATGGTGCATTTTCTCCACTTTCACCATATCTGACTGCCATGATCAAAGTAAACCTAGCCTTACTTAAACTGAAGCAAATCTTCTGTAAAAAAATTAAACAATTACCACTTAATATATCTGCCTCTGGAAAGGTTAAAATTATTACTCCTTGCAGACCTACCTGAACTGGATAAAATAAATAAACCATTAGAGGAGCAATTCCCGTATAATTCTCAGCTTTCTTCAGGTTAAAATTTGTGAAACTAAAGAAACACATATTTGAGTCTTTGAAACTGCCAAACGGCAAAAAGGTTTTGGTAAAATTTAACCTTTTGCTAGGGGTCTAGGGAAAACCATGAATTGAAGTAAACTGATATTTTCTTCGTCCTTTATTGTTTTCCAGATATAATTTGCTGGTAAGATTGTCCCTATGGTTTAAAAGGTTGGAGACAGAGAAGTTATTCATGTTGTTGACCAAATCTGAGAAAATGCCTACCATGAGGCCATGGAAGCTGAACCTCATGAGGCCATGGAAGCTGAACCTACCTTCATTACCTGGAAGTGAATCGTCAACAAACTGGGCATGCAGACGAGAACATTGAGGACATGACAAATGGAAGATGGGATATGACAACGTCCAAACGACCTTTGGATCTGGATCAACAGAAATATTCTCCCATAATAGTTAAACATTATCGCAGAATCATGAAGAAAATTCAAATGCAAATTAAAAAACTTTATTTCTACTTAAAAGAGAGGAAGAAACGGTGCATGTTGTGCAATATATTACTGAGTGCCGAAAGAAGATAGTATCAGCAATTAGTTCATGATTATCGCTTGCGAGGAGGGATAAAAGCTCTTCACACAATACAAAAGCCCCTGATATCTGCTATAAATGCTGAGAAGAGCCTCTGGTTTTGTGACTTTTTGTCTTAATGGAAAGAGAAAGAGTTCCTTCATCCTTACCCAAGTGAAGAATTATTGTCTGAAATGCTTAATGCCCTAATTTTCAGATTGCTAGGTGTGGGTGTTGAGCGTGGAAGCGATTGAAGACACTAAGCGAGACCAAGAACTGTGTCAGGTTCCAAGTCGCATAGGAATTTGTACTTCACTGTGAAACGCTTCTTATGGGTGTCAAGACAGAGGGACAAGTTGGCTGGGAGCTTCCTTTTGCAATAAACATTTTGAAGAAAAATGTGAGTCTATGCTTGAAAGTCTGAAAATGTGTTGGATCCTGAGAAAGTGTTTTCTCCACGCCAATGGTCTACAAATGCAACACAAAATCTGATGAAAGACTCTGGGATTGAGTTTTTCAATCTAAGTGAATGGCTTAGAATTTCACCAGAGCTCAAACTCACTGAACACATAGAAACAATTTTAAAAGACGCAGTTAAGTAAAATCTGATCCAAGAACGCAATGCTTATCGGTATTCAAAAGACAAGCTACTGAGACATCTGCAAGATGCTTTGAAGGACATTGAGTTCAACACTGATCTCTTGGGGTCGCTGTTCCAATCTTAACTCTCAAGATTGCAGGTTGTGGGAGATGAGCAAGGCTTCCACACTAAATACTGATGGCAAGATAAATTATCTACTGGTTTAGCAATACTTTAATGTAATAAACTGTAGTACTATTCTTTTCATGCCCCAATAGCAAACGGTTTTAAACACATACATGCATATTCATATGCACACATAAACACACACTCAAACTAGTGGTTTAAGATTCAAAACTTCAAAATGTAAATAATGGGCAAGAGAGCATGAAAACACAAATATGGGTACACATTACCAGGTGCAAAATTTCAAGTTTCAAGAGACAGAGAACGAAAGAGATCTAGGGGTAAACGTATTGGCAAATTCATCTCCAGAAATGCATATAAATGGCATAATAAAGGCAGCATATGCTTTCTTAGTTAACATAAGGGTGGCCTCCCGGTACATGAATAAGAATATGTTTAGAAATATTTATATGACTTATGTCAGGCCAAAGATTGAATATGAAGCGTCGTTTGGAAACCACACTAGTTATTAGGCAAGGCTGAGGAAATTAGTTTTACCATCACTTGAAGCTAATAGGAAGAGGGAGGATATGGTGACGGTTTCTAATTTCCTTCATGGCTTGGATAGAGAGGACAGCAAGTGATATTTTAATGTTTGGCTGTAGAATTAGTGGTCATAGCATGAAACTCCATACGAAAACTTCTTTGCAGGATGTAGGAGGTAATTTTTTTTTTCTTTTGGTGTAAGAATAGATATTTAGAATTTGCTAAGCGAGGAAACAGTACAAGCTAAATGCATCAATATTTTTAAGGACATACTCGTATGATAAGTGTCAGTGAGTAAAAAAGGAAACCGATCAGGAGACGGAGAGTTACGAGCATAAGGTCCTTTCCCGTAAGCACAATTAGGTATATACGCAGGCAAAAACAAATTTATATTATATATTTTTTTCTCTCTCTTTTCGTCTCTTAAGCACATCCATTTCATAAAAGCTCCTTTTTCGTGTGCTCCAAACTGCCCCCAGCACTAACGAGGAGGAGCTATAAGGAGTTTCAAAGCAGTTTAGACGTCTCACTTGCATACGATCTGCGTTAAGACCCTCCCTAATTGCCTCGTTAGCGACAACAAGCTCGCCTTAAATGACCTTTAAAAGTTTTGGTTCGCAAGTTTATAATGAGCTACATCCTCTCTCCGCTGAAGATCCCCTTCTCGACAGATGCAAAAAGGGCGTTTTTACTCCAGGGCAACTTGATACAGGAAAAAAAGGAAAACTCTCCTTATAGAGACCCTTAAAAAAAATCTATCAGTTTTCCTAAATCAGAATTTCCAAAGGAAAAATAATACTTCATTAAGACCACAAACGTTTTGATTATATATATATATATATATATATATATATATATATATATATATATTATATATATATATATTATATATATATATATATATATATATATATATATATATATATAGTTTTTTTTTCTTAATATCCACATTGCTTTCCATTAAAGTTGCATATAGACCCTCTTGCCAAAATGTTCCAACGGCGAATCACCAGTACTTTGTAAATTAAGTCAAAACTTAGGTGCTTTTTAGATCTAGAAAATATACTTTCTTCTTTAGATTTTGTTATTTATATCATATCTCTTTACCTATGAGAAATATATATATATATATATATATATATATATATATATATATATATATATATATATATATATATATATATATATATATATATATATATATATATATATATATATATATTTATATTATATATATATATATATATATATATATATATATATATATATATATATATATATATATATATTTATATTATATATATATATATATATATATATATATATATATATATATATATATATATATATATATATATATATATTTGAAGGATCTTTACCTCTCAAAACTCTCTTTTCTATTTTATTTATGTTTATGAAATCAGACATAGTTGCCAAATTCACAAAACCATCAAGTGAGAGAACTGTTACACCAAATACTCTCTCTGTGCTTGCGGCGTGAAAATAAAAATATGAAAGTACTAAATCTACACAAAATGGAGATACACCTGAATTTATACAAACCGCGAAAGGTATATTAATCCAAATTACTGTGTGGTTTCCCAGAACCGAGACCTGGCCGACAAAAACACATTTCATAAAAAAATATTATATTATCAACGCTCTATTTATGTGCAGCATATAATAAACATCACGCTCAAATTAAGAGGTGAAATTTCTTACATATACTGTGCACGTGTAAATATATGTCTATAAATGTCTTCATCATCACTTCCATCTATTAATTATCACTACTGAAATATGATCACTGATCACTGCTGTCGTGTAATATATTGCAATTACTCTCTTTGAGGAGGCACTCAGTATAGAGCCAAGGTCTTGTCTTATTGCAGTATTAACAAATACCAATCACATTTCAGAGTGAGTTTCTTTTCTGCAATTATTATTATATTACCATAAGGTATTTTCCTTTCTTTTTCCTTTTTACTGCACTGATTATGAAGGAAAAGAATACACACACACACACACACACACACATGTATTTTCATCATCAGGGAGTAAAACCATTACTAAATTGCTTATCTCATAGGCGTCGCCGGTGATGGAAAACCAAAGCAAGAAGGGAAGCTACGATTCAATATCGAATTCCTCACTTTTTAGGTAATGGACTTATGTACGTAAAAATTAACACTCCGCTAAAGGTCAAACGCATTAAAGTTTTTAAAATGAATGACGTACAGAGAAAATTTATGCAGATAATACGTCGTTTCCAATAGGGAATTCCCACTTAATATAAACAAATTAATATATTATATATACCTTGCAACATTAGCTTAGAAAAAGAGTAACAAGTAGGATTTTCTATTTTTTTTATTTAAAGTATGACTCATTTCACGATATATCTATACAACTTTCATAAGTGCGGATTTTTCTATTTCAGGTGTACTCACACGCCAAATATAAGGTAACTCCCCAAAAAAAATAAACTTTTCAATAAAGTAAAAAATATAAATCTATGTGACACTTCATAACGAGTTGAAATTTATCGATACTGGAAAAAGTCCTTCCTATATTTACTTTAATTGTCCAGTTAGTCTGTATTTGTATTTTGTAGCTTCTTTTATAATATTCAATAAAATTTACAACAAATATGTTATATGATCCATAAACTCAAAATGTCAACAGTTCATATTTGCGGGGATTCATTTTACCATGAAAGAAGTACCTTAACACCTGTTTTAACGGTGTTTGATGTTTGGTTTGCTTCTACTGATATCTTTATTTATCTAGAGTTAGTCAACACCTCTTAAAAAAAATGGCATTTATATTAGGGCAGCCAACATGTTTACACCATTTCGCTAATGATATATTATTTTTATTGTTTCAAGCTAACATATTGTATAAAGAGTTTTTAAGTACTGTATAAATATTACAATGATTATTATGGCTAAGAAGGAAATAGGAAACAACGGAGTTTAGCGCTTACGAGTATATTTATTTAACTCATCTTCAGAGGTAACTCTGAAGACATGTTATTAAATATAGTCGTCAGTGCTTAGGTACTCCGTTGTCTTCTACTTTCTTCGTAACCATACTAATCATGTATACAATATTCATGTGCTTTTCGTGAAGTAAACTCAAATATAACAATGTATATAATTTATCACTACATTTATTGTAATCTCTCTCAAGTCGCAATACATTTATAACTGTGGTAAAGGCCTAATTTCTTAAACAGTGTAAACCTAGGATACCTTATTGTTAGTTAGCTAGACACACAAAAATGGATTTCATATACGCATCTGACGCGGTTCTGTGTCTGGCTAGGATCCCGTACGGGATCCTAGCCATACACGGAACCGCGTCAGATGCGTATATGAAATCCATTTTTGTGTGTCTAGCTAACTAACAATAAGGTATCCTAGGTTTACACTGTTTAAGAAATCGGGCCAAAGCCCGTATAAAAAGCTCTTGCTCTTGTAGTGATGGCAGTAAGGGTGTGCCTATTACAGTCTGCATGAGTAAGGGACGATTTCTCTAGTTTATATGGGAAGGTCAAGGACGTATGCCTACGCATGTGGAAATACATATTGTTTGATTAATGCTTTGTTATAAAGTAGTTCAGTTTCTCCAAGCTTTATTTACATACACTTCGGAATAAGGAGCTCGACTCTTATTTATAGCAGGTTATACTTATACTTATACATTCTATTTGCGCATATACGTATACAATAGTTGTTACGTATTCCATTACATTTAAGGAGTTAAAATTAATCGCACACCAGACATTTATCTGTTAAGCTTTAAGTAACCCCGTTAATACTGTTTAAAAAAAAAAAGTGACACTTTACGACAATGAATCAACTCCCTTATTAGCTATCCATCCATTATTGATATTTCTGTTATTTTCATATCTTTTCGTTCCAAAGGAAACCTGAATTTTTTTAATAGATAACGCCATTTCTACCTGTTAGTAAATGGACAAGATTATAGAGACAAGAATCTATAATGAAATGAAAAATCCTATATCTATTAGCACCTCCTGAGCTCAATTCGTCACAGTGACTCGTAGAGCTTCTTTTCGCCAAAGTCTTTTAGGAATAAGAAGGAGAGGGTTGTGGTGTCCCTTATGTGGTAGCCTGTGCGAACTCAGCAGAATCAGTGAATATTACAGTGCATGTGCTGGATCAGTGTGAAATAGTTTACTCATGGCTCTTAGTTTCAATAATGGTATAATTGTTGCGTAAAATATCTACAGAATTTACTAAGTCAAACACGATGAGGTCAAAATTTTTAGCCCGTTCGGTGTCACAATTATAATAAGAAGTATCTCCTTATCAATGAATAGCACTTTAGACACAAGCTGAATTCCACACGACTTTGCTGATTAATTATTGCATCAAATAGATTAAATATACAAATTCAGAACTGGTATATCAGACGACGCATCGTGCAAAGTAATAATAATATTTACTTTACAATTTCCAAAGTCGATATTTAGTACAGTTGAGGTGCGATTATGGATACTTTTATATAATCAAAATATGATATAAATATAAAAGGAATGCCAGTTTCAATACGGAAATTATTACACATGTATACAATTGGCGTTTTTTTAGAGAATTATTTAGTTGATACAGAGAGGATATTTCAAACTGACGATACATTCGTAAATAATGAAATCGCATCAGTCATAGTCTTCCCATCTTTTATAAAGGATATCCAAAAGATATATGAAGCTAATTGTGAGCATACCGGATCTTGAATGAAGTGTAAATATGTGTGTGTGTGTGTGTGTGTGTGTGTGTGTGTGTGTGTGTGTGTGAGAGAGAGTTGATTACCTAATTGTGTTTACGGGAAAGAGCCCAAAGCTCGTATCTTCCCGTCTCCTGATCGGTTCCATTTTGTACTTAGTGATACTTATCATACCTGTCCTTAAAACTATGGATTGAGATAGCATTAACTACCTCCTCGCTTAGCCAATTCCAATTATCAACTACTCTTACACTGAAAAAGTATTTCCTTACATCCTGCAAAGAAGTTTTCTTACGAAGCTTCAAACTATGACCTCTAGTTCTAGAGCCTGCCATATCAAAATATCGATCCCTATCCACTCTATCATAACCATGAAGGAATTTAAAGACTGTCACCATATCCCCCCTCACTCTTCTAGCTTCGAGTGATGGTAAGTCTAATTCCCTCAGCCTCTCATCATAACTGAGATTGCGTATTTCTGGCACCAGTTTCGTGGCATGTCTTTGAATTTTTTCAAGCTTAGCTATGTGCTTTTTCAAGTGTGGATTCCAAAAGGGGGCTGCATATTCGAGTTTTGGCCTCACATAGGTTACATAAATATTTCTGAACATTTCCTTGTCCATGTGCCTGAAGGCTACCCTTACATTTGATAAGAATGCATATGCTGCCCTCACTATGCCATTTATATGTATTTCTGGAGACAAATCTGCCAGTATGTTTACTCCTAGATCTCTCTCATTTTCTGTCTCTTGAAGCTGTACTCCAGCCACCGAGTAGTCAAGCTTGGGCCTTCTTGCACTTGTACCCATTCTCATTACTTTACATTTTGAAGTATTGAATTTCATTAGCCACTTTTCTGACCACTCATGCAGATTATTTAGATCCTCCTGAAGTTCTCTACCATTGTTCTCATTTTTTACTTTACTTTAAATTGGAATTTCCAATCGTCAATATCCAAATCTTGATACTATCTAAAGTAAAGTTTTAAAAATTCATTGAATATAACAAATAAATAATCTATATATTTATCTATATGCAAGAGCCAGGTTCCCCCTTATAAGGGGATGGTGGAGTCAAAGCAAAATTATTTGACTATGCGGGAATAAAATTACGGAGGGGATTCCCAGACCCCTTGTTCTGTCCCATCTAGCCGACCTCTATGACAAGCAGGGGAACACGGAGGAAGTACTCTTACCCTCCTCACTTTTAAAAATGTCATTCAGTTTCTGAGGACCAACGTTAAGGAGAGGAATTAGGATGACAAAGGTTCGCACACAAGCGGTCGCGTGAACATACCTGCTTGGGAGCACGTCTCTCATGTAAATTTACATATTTGTCGATTACCCTTGTAATACCACCTGCAAGGTCATTCTGTCCTTGTAGTAAATTACAATGAATAACATTCATCAGATGACAAGGCAGAGACGCGCGTAACAATGCATCGACATATCCGTGACGGTCAATGCTTTCAGATAATTTGACTCATAAATTACAAGACATCCAAGGTTCCTTTAAGCAACGTCAGCAGTAATCATCCCTCTAAAACAATCCTATATCATAAACATAACTTACACGTAGCTTGTCACAAGGTTACATGCTTAAAACTGCTTACGTTATTGAGATTTTTTTTTCTCTCTTTCCACTGAAATGCGCAGCTAATACTACTATATATTACAAAAAAACCTGCTTTAGAACTATATAAAAAAGATAAATTATAATTAAATATCAAAAGTAAGTGAGTTACTTTAACATCATCGAAATTCGAAGTTATTTACCACAGTAAAGAGCAACTTCTAATAAACAGATGTTGTGAAGTACTTAAAACTTTAGAGCTAATACTTTTTACAGCTATTCTATCTGTTACTTGAACATGTTTTAAGAAGATTTAAATATTCTTCAAATGATTTATAATGTAAAGGTCTTGGCTCCTCTTACAGTTACACCAAATGCCTTACTATGAGGGAAACAGGACCAGCAGAAGGTGTGAGGGCAAGTAAAAGGAAGGAAGGTTAAAAGTCTCTGATCAAATGCAGAAGCAAGGGATAGTGATAGCCCGACTATATACCTACTATGCAGCTGAGACCCAAGTCCTCTCTCCAATCACGTGGATCCTGTGATCTTCAAGAAATGACTGAATAACCCGGTGCACCTATAGGAAATCACCAACTCCCCCAGTTAACTGCCCAATTTAAACGGTAACGACATGAGACAGTAAAGAGTAATCCAACCCAGGGCCAAGAGGATTTACAGAATCTTAGACATGATACCTAGCAAAGTTTCACCCTAACCAGAGTCCATTACAAGAGTAAAGAAAAACAATAATGCTGCCAACCATAGCACTAATTCTTAACTTACTAAATTTCATCCTAATCTAACCTACTAAAAAGTTCTACCTTTTTCTGACTAGGTGGATTATCTTTATTTAATTCGGGATAATAAGCATAAATGCAGAAAAGTAAATGGAACCTTTGTGGGTTTTCTAGAAAGTTCACAAATAATCTACCATATGCGCATTATTATTCCGGTCGTAATCATAAAATAAAGAAATCTACTTTTCCTCAATGTTTCTCCGAGCTTTATGTATTGTAGGCTCCGTATTTCTTGATGCTGAGATTGAGAAAACCATTGATATTGGAAAAAAAGTCTTCTACTCTCAATTGGTTCTTAAATAACCGTTAGAGTGCTGAAAAACTTATATTCCATAGACCATCCTGTCCGATAGTAATGTTGTTTCGAAGCTTAATAATACTTTAGTTATTCCCTACTTCTAGGGATGTCAAAGTTTAGACAAGACTCTAACAACACTAAATATCAGTTTAGTACTCATATATGAAAATATTTATTGGAATATGTTGTTTAAAAATAGTCCCGTTTCCACTTTAATATTATATAGAAGATTACATGTAAATATTGTGATAAGTACTGTGTGGGTCAGCCTAACATATCTTGAGATTATAGTATCAGCCAACAGAAATATAATATTCAAAATTGTCAGTCGCCCAGTGCCTTGTTCAACTGCAGTCACCTTAGTGACTAGAGCAATGCTCCTATTATAGTAAGAAGCAAGGATCTTATTACCAGAAACATCTTGGAATCTGGACTTAGTAACCTACCGGAACTAAAAATATTAATTTAAGTTATGGTTTGCTTGTAATTAATTGATCCCATATTATCAAGTATGCTTCATTCAAGTTTGAAATAAGTAATTTTGAAAATAACAATATATTCCAGTTTATGTCCAACTAATTATGTAGTAGTACTATAACTGTTGCTATTATGTGTAACTATTATTAGAACTTTTACTATTATTATTATTATTAGAAGTAGTAGTAGTAGCAGCAGTAGTAGTGAGAGTATTATTATCATTATTACTATGATTGTTAACGTTTTCGTGATTATTCTTTATAGTATTCTTATCATTATTTTTGTTCTTATTATAATTATTATTGTTATTATCATTATTATCATATTCACTATAATCATTAATATATTTTTGTAATTATAATAATAATAATAATAATAATAATAATAATAATAATAATAATAATAATAATAATAATAATATTAATATTTATTACTTTAATTTTTATTATTCCCACCAGAAGACCACATCTAAAATAGCCCACGTGTGCTTAAAGACTTCAGCTAAACTCCTATCCTGACCTATGGCGATACGATACGATAGGATAGGATAGGACAGGTGGGGGAAAAGTAGTGACGGCATCGAGTGAACTCTCTTAGCCCTATTCAGGGTGTCATCACTGGTGAGAGGGGGTAAAGGATGGGAAGGATTGGAGGGATAAGCACGAAATTTAAGGAAGTAAGAGATGAAAAGAGAGGGGCAAACCCTCGTGCTAAGTTTTTGTTAGATATAGTTATACTTGCCCACTATGACTTATAGTTTTAATTTAATAATGATGAGGAGGTATTGGAGAATTTACTTTATTGACTATAAATAGGATCTGGTGGATTTCCTGATAAAACTGGAGAAATTCTTTTCCACCAGGCATGGTCATTAAGAAATTCATATTCTTCAGTATTTAAAGCATTAGTTTCTTGAAGAAATTCTTCAAAGTCGATTTCCATTTTACTCCAGGTTCTAGATGCTAATTTAAAAATATAAGTATTAATAGGTTCGACTTTGAGGTTCTTATGAATTTCTTCCATTCTCTCTATATATGGTGGAGTTTCAGAGAGAATACTTCTTAAATTTTTATTTTGGATAGCTTGGAGACTTTGAATGTGACGTTTTGATAAGATGCAAGTTGGAATTGGGGGGTATATTAATACAGGTCTTACTAAAGTTTTATATAGGGTGACTCTATTTTTAGTTTTGAGTAGGTTAAATCTTCGTAGCTTTGTGGTAAGAAGTCTACTTTGAATTATTCTATCATTTACATGACGTTTCATTCCTGTTCTATTAATTGTGAAGCCCAAGGTTTTCAGACTGTTGGAGAAATTTATTCTATTGTTATTAATTATTACATCTAATGGTTTAATAGCAGAAATAGATAAAAGTTGGAATTTGTCAATATTAGTTTTAATTTTCCATTTTTTCTCATATTCATTTATTCTAAGTATTTCCCTCTGAGTTTTAAATGCTAGAAATCTTTTACTATAATCTGGAATTACTTGAGTGATGTCATCTGCAAATATAATGGTTGAACAACCTATACCTGGTTTGGGTATATCTCTCGTGAATATAGCATAGAGAAGTGGACTCAGATTTGATCCTTGGGGGACACCTGCTTTAAGTTCAAATTGGGTACCTAGATGTTCATTAATTTTAATAATTGACTTTCTATTAGATATAAAGTCTGATAAAATTTTAGTTATTAATGGGGGTAACTGGAGTTCTATGATTTTATATCTGAGTCCATCTCTCCATACTTTGTCAAAAGCAGAGGAAACATCCCTGCTCAAGACATTGCACTTTTGCTTAAACTTTTGCGAGATGGCTATTTACCTATGGCGGGAAAATGTCGTACCTCTAACCTGGATTTTAAACAGTTGCCAATTAAGAATTTCCACTGTTGAGTTGCTAACTTTCCTTATTTCATCTGTCACAGTATATATATATATATATATATATATATATATATATATATATATATATATATATATATATATATATATATATATATATATAGATATATAGATATTCTTTCATTTCAGTAAATTAGATACTTCTGAGGATGAGTAGCAGATAAATATACTCGGCAATGCTAAGGATCTCAAAAATATTTTCAATTATTATACGTAGTCATAACCATCCACATTAACAACATTCACGTACTTCTCGTGAAACAGAACAAACACACACACATACACACGCATATATATATATATATATATATATATATATATATATATATATATATATATATATATATATATATATATATATATATATATATATATATATATATATATATATATAAACGTCTAATCAAAGACAAATAAAAGAAAGTGGTTATAAGTCAAACACTTGTTCCATAATTAGACAAATAAAAAAAAATGATCAGCAATAATTAATATTTCTGAGAGGGAGATAACTCAATAATATATTATAAATTCTTTGATGAAATGCATGCACCGCTAGAATTAAAGAGCAAGATAAAAGCATAAATGCGTAGAATATAAAATGCAATTAAGAGAAGCGTCTAACACCAGGAACACGCAAAAAAAAAAAAAATATCAGAGAAGAAAAATGAATACTTAACATTAAAACTTATTTGATACCGAGGACAGCAGCATACCAAAAAGAATACTATACAGCGAAACTACAGACATGATGAGAAACACATTAATGAATTACAATTTAAATGAGACAATAAAAAAAAAACCCTGAGATACGAAATAAAAAAAAATATTTGAAAGTGTGTAATTAAATGCAAAAGACTATGATACCATTTACATAATAATTAACAAGTAGAATAATTGAAGATATGCTAAGGTGCTGTTTAAAAGACAGTGCTAAAGGCAGTGAACTAGCGTACAGATATACCGAAAACAGAGAGAGTTGCAGAAATGCGTTACTAAAAGAGAGCCAACTCAAATAAACGTTGTGTACTACATGAAAATAAGAGGATATGAATGAACAGAGAGAGAAAATAATATGAAGATGACTTATCATCGAATAGACTGATTAAGTATGAAATCAGCCAATACAGTATATTTTAATCTTATCATAATTGGAATATTAACTTGCATTGAGGTCATTAAATGAACATGCATATATATATATATATATATATATATATATATATATATATATATATATATATATATATATATAGAGAGAGAGAGAGAGAGAGAGAGAGAGAGAGAGAGAGAGAGAGAGAGAGAGAGAGAGAGAGAGTATAAATCATTACGATTAAAAACTGGTGCTGTACTGTGCTATCAAAGAGTGCAATGCCTACAGAACCAATCGTCCGTAAGTAATAAGCTAAATCATGCATAACATCCAAAGACGTGCATAATCTCAATAATAATAATAATAATAATAATAATAATAATAATAATAATAATAATAATAATAATAATAATAATAATAACAATAATAACAATCATAAAAATAATAATAACAATAATAATAATAATAATAATAATAATAATAATTAATCACGCTATTTAGTTGTGGGAGGGCATGCGCCTTACCCGTGACGGAGGAGGCACTTTGAAGTTCTGTGTCGTCGAACTCGAGGTTGGGTTCGTAGTCGTGGTAGTCACTCAGACTCGGGTACGGATCATCGTTATCTCCGTACGAGGCTGTTCGCAAGGATGGAAGGGAGGTAATAAGGCAGAAGGGCAGGGAATTGGGGAGAGAATGCATGGGAATGATGTGTCGCCAGGGCCCAAGGGACAAAGAGACGTAGCACAAGGAAATCGAAAGTGGAATATTTTCGAAAATAAGAAAGATAGAATGAAATGGAAAACCATAAAAGCAAATGGAAATTGAATATCCATTTTGGGATTGATATGAAGTTGGACATTAGAGGAGGAAATGAGGGTAGAAGTGGCATATGAGGAGGAAATAGAGAGGGAAGATGCAAAGGTTGGGTGAAAATTGAGGATCAAAGGTATTGTTGATATTACCAGACGAGGGTAACAAGCAGGAGGTGCAGCAGCAGCAGCAACAACATCAGTATCAGTAGCGGCCGAAGGTTTGTACAGACAGACGAATGGACGGAAGGACAGCACACGAAGAAGGACAACATTGTAGGGGAGAAAAAGAAAAAAAAATCCCAAGTTAGCATCGATAAAAGTATAAAAATACAAATATTAGATAATTATAAATAGCATAGTACAATATCTCCAGTTGCTATTTTCTGTTGCCAGTGGTTAGAGAGGTATGATGCATGGGTATGATCATCAGCTTACCACTCATTTATAAAGTAGGCATTAATGAACAGCAATTACGTAAAAACAACAACATCATCTGACTTCTACTAAACTAAATATTCTAATTATGTAAAAATAATGGAACTGAAAGGAATAGTATTCATATTGCACTACAGCAAAATATTCTTACTGGAATACTTTGAATATCAATTACATTATAAAAAAAGGAATATTTGTAAAACTAGAATGAACTGGCATATAAGCAACTAAAGTGAATAATTTTCACACATGTAACAGCATAGGTTGGTGTTACTGGCCTTCATACATACTCATAGTCTGTCATATATATATATATATATATATATATATATATATATATATATATATATATATATATATATATATATATATATATATATATATATATATATATATATATATATATACAATATTTCATATAGAAAGTACCAAATGCCAACACATCTCATAAATGACACACACAATACAGAGTACATACAATAAAAAAATCAAGTGAAATACGTGTCTTGTTATCAGATGAGAGAATTTTTTTTTAATATACACAAATACACCCCTTTGCAAAGGCTAAAATATGTGGCACAAAGATACCCAAACAAACTGCAACATCATTTTAGATCTGCCTATAAAATTAGCGTTACTGTAATGTACCCCACAAATGCAACATAGGCTTACCGTTTTCATACAAACACAGAAAAAAACAGGTATGTACAAGGATGAAAAGGAAACCGTACAACCTAAGAGCTTTCCTACCTCATTAAATAAAAAAAAATCTCGATTAAAGGCTTGTCCTTATTTTTAGTACTATCGTATTTTCAAAAAAGACTTGCAAATCATTTAGTCTTCTAATAAAGATGTGCAAATTCGGTATACTTCAGAGATAAACAGAATTCATTACAGGGTCACTTGCAATATCGTGTAGTTGTTTACTACATTGACTTAACAAAACTCCAGCGAGCGAGGTGATAATGGATATGCAAGATAGACTTAACACTTAGTTTATTTAGTTATATACTTATTCTACACCTCAATGCCCCCCCTTAGGGTAAATGCTCAAGGTATCAATGCCCAGATGACTCTACTACTCTCTCACTGCTTCTGACTCTTTTTGTATCACCAAGATGGCAGGGCGTGGCATGCTTGGGCACGCCTCCACCATTAGGCTTCCAGAGAAAGGGGGTTACAACCAATTACCTAAAGTGTTAGGGGCGTGGCTAAAGGAACGCCATTTGGGTACAAGGAACAGTCTAACACAAGTGCCTATATGTGTATTTACTACATATGTATTTTCCAAGTGCACATGTATATATTGGTGGAGGTTGGTTTTCGGTTCTCGTGCGAACAACACAGAAATGTGTGACATTTCTGCCCTCCATCGATCAAAGGCCTATGAGGTGAACCATAGATCTTGTCATCTCTCTGTAAACACACATTCTATCCAGGACACCACACTGGAAATGTCAAGTCACACCACTTGGGCCACACATGACATTACATGGGTAATGTCATGTTACCCCTCTTGGGTAAAATTACTTTACGACAGCAAGGTTCGGTTGATATCCTTTTATATATATATATATATATATATATATATATATATATATATATATATATATATATATATATATATATATATATATATATATATATATATATTGCTTTGAGAGCCGCTGGTCGGGCAATTTGGCAATTACCGAAATTAAAACCCGTCTATATACTGTTCTACCGTAGCCAGGGCTGCTGACTACACGAGACTCCAGTATACTCTCCTTTTGATTCCTAAATGGCCGAAGTGAAGGAAGATATAAAAACACAGGCTTAGGAAGATAAACTTAACCCTCACCAGTAAAACCCAAGGGGTAATCCACCAAACTACCGTGGGTCTCCATACCTAAATTCTTTAAAAATTGAGTACACCTTAAATTTGTGTAATAAAAAGAGAATGTATTAGAAATCACCGGGTGCTAGCATCTGTCAACTTAGCATGCTAAGTACACAATCTGATGTGTGTAGAATGCAGCTGGACAGTACATTCATGAATGCATAATTGAGAATGAAATAACAATGCTCACATCTAACTCCGCCTTAACCATCTAAAATCTAAATAAATAACAGATGGGGGTAATAATATGCCTTCTATGACCTTAAGATTAATTATAAAACGCACAAGATTTAAAAAGAAACTTTCAAGCGTTCTTCATACACTGAATTCACGAGACCATTTATAACAGTGTCTTCAAAATATACAAAATCACGTCAAAAATAATTTTTCTTAGTAGTCCTCATGATCTCTTATACAAAACTGCTAGAAACTCACGGATTCACCATGGATGGATGACTGTTTTTGCGTATATCTGGACATACTATTTTTCTCACGAACATACTTCTAAATCTTAATAAGTTTACATCGAATGTGTTGAGTACTTAAACAGCACAACGCAAATAACTCAGAGAGCGCTTTATGCCTGGATGAAGCCCAGCCACGCGTATATGGCTGTATTGGAGTCGTAAGTTACAATGCATCATACATAATTGGGAACCCTAGATTCATAGTCATGACGACTAATGTCACGACCACTGTAGCCTAGGAAGGTAGCTCGTTCTAGCAACAGGTGAGGCCACGTTAATACAGGTATTTTTGGTGACTACACATGAGCCGTAACACATATCTCATGATCTAACAAACATCAGCACAATTACTAGTAGAATTACCCATGAATAATGCAGGTAATAACGTTGTCTCAAGGACCTGTGGGAATTGACACTGGGAGGTTTAGACTCTTATGTTTTGATATTCATAATTCAACTCTGCTCATATATAATTTAAGAGATGGAATTCAAATGCACACTCATGAAAGATATATCTTGAAAAATCCTTCAGAACAGTTACAATAATAATAATAATAATAATAATAATAATAATAATAATAATAATAATAATAATAATAATAATAATTTTCTTTCATGTCAAATGAGTATTCGAAAAATGGATATTTCATGGATGGTCCCTAACTGACACTTCAAGAAGCACACACTCACACACACATGTACAATGGCTAGAATAGGTGGAAATGTTTTGGAATGGATAAAAACTTACTTAGAAGGAAGGGAACAGAGGGTTAGAGTAAGACACTCAGTGTCTGAATGGAGAAGAGTCAGTAGTGGAGTTCCACAGGGTTCAGTTTTAGGGCCACTTTTATTCCTTGTATATGTAAATGACCTACCAGAGTCTGTAAATTCATTCATGAATATGTTTGCAGATGATGCAAAGATTGTGAAGAAAGTAAAAAACGAGAACAATGGTAGAGAACTTCAGGAGGATCTAAATAATCTGCATGAGTGGTCAGAAAAGTGGCTAATGAAATTCAATACTTCAAAATGTAAGGTAATGAGAATGGGTACAAGTGCAAGAAGGCCCAAGCTTGACTACTCGGTGGCTGGAGTACAACTTCAAGAGACAGAAAATGAGAGAGATCTAGGAGTAAACATACTGGCAGATTTGTCTCCAGAAATACGTATAAATGGCATAGTAAGGGCAGCATATGCATTCTTATCAAATGTAAGGGTAGCCTTCAGGCACATGGACAAGGAAATGTTCAGAAATATTTATGTAACCTATGTGAGGCCAAAACTCGAATATGCAGCCCCCTTTTGGAATCCGCACTTGAAAAAGCACATAGCTAAGCTTGAAAAAGTTCAAAGACATGCCACGAAACTGGTGCCAGAAATACGCAATCTCAGTTATGATGAGAAGCTGAGGGAATTAGACTTACCATCACTCGAAGCTAGAAGAGTGAGGGGGGATATGGTGACAGTCTTTAAATTCCTTCATGGTTATGATAGAGTGGATAGGGATCGATATTTTGATATGGCTGGCTCTAGAACTAGAGGTCATAGTTTGAAGCTTCGTAAGAAAACTTCTTTGCAGGATGTAAGGAAATACTTTTTCAGTGTAAGAGTAGTTGATAATTGGAATTCGCTAAGCGAGGAGGTAGTTAATGCTATCTCAATCCATAGTTTTAAGGACAGGTATGATAAGTATCACTAAGTATAAAATGGAACCGATCAGGAGACGGGAAGATACGAGCTTTGGGCTCTTTCCCGTAAACACAATTAGGTAATCAATTAGGTAATCACACGCACGCACATACAAACATACATACAAGTACACGAAATAGCTTTCTGTAACTGTCTAATCAAAATAAAAATCAATGAAGTAAGCATCTATCCATGACTTTGTTTGATACTTCCTTTATTTTGCTTCTTTTAAACACCCTCCTTTGCAACTTTAATTATTTTCACTTCTTTCCCCTTTCCACGGACATATTTTTCCCTTCCCTCGTTCGATTTCTTTTTCTTTTAATCAAAAGAACCGCCTCCCCCAATACCCTATAGCTCCGATAGATTACTGGTATAGCCACTGCTAATTAACTTTCTTATTCTAACACATGGTA
>JAXCGZ010017632.1:17500-20000 GCA_037179515.1 Halocaridina rubra | reverse complement strand
ATCCCGTAATACTCATCCAAAAAAAACAAATCCTTTTGTATTCACAACGATTCTTTGCAGAGGATTCCCTATCATTATTAGGTTTGTGCTCGATTCAAGGAATGTATGCATTAAATAGAGAAGTACTACTGTGTTTACAAAAGGAAGCCGCAACAAATACCATGTTTTTATTAAAATTACTGTCATTATTATCATTTTTATTATTATTATTATTATTATTATTATTATTTAACCCAGGCAATGCAAGAGAATCAGAAGAAAAGGCAATGTCACATATAAGTAAAAATCAGGAATTAACACATATACACCCACGCACAAGAATATATATTAATGCTTTCTGATCTTTAATTACAATATAATCATATCTTGCTTAAATTTTACACACACACACACACACACACACACACACACACACACACACACACACACACACACACACACACACACACACACACACACACACGCACACACATACACATATTTAATCTTTCTTCAGGTTTGAAAGACCAACAATCTTTTTCGAACATTAAAGTCAATGAATAATTCTTTAAAACTTTAGCCTGTAATATCTCGATATTGTATTCAAATAAAAAAAAATTATTTTAAGGGAGGATTCTAAGAGCTAATATTTATCTGATATTAAAAAAATTAAACTTTTTACCTGACTGGAACACAGGATGACATGATTCCATGTACCCAGTCATGTGAAAAAGTTAATCTTTATATAAACATAAGCATCAACGCCATTAACTGAATGTGTGTGTGTTTGTGTTTTTGTGTGTGTGTGTGTGTGTGTGGATACAAGCTAAGCCAATAAACTACACTATATACATGCCCTAAACAACTTCTATGAGGATTCAAGAGCTTGTGTAAACCACACACACTCACTCTCTCTCTCTCTCTCTCTCTCTCTCTCTCTCTCTCTCTCTCTCTCTCTTTTACCCATCCGTCCTTTGGAACAACCAGCTGGAAGGGATATGTTGGCCCTGACCTGGATCGCTGGAAAATCAATATCATGGAGAGGGTTTTCCCCTTTTCTCCCTCCCTTCCTCTCTTCTCCTTCCTCATCTATTCTGTTTCTTTCCCTTCTCTCTATCCCTCCACCAATGCCCATCAAACCTGCTCTATTCCCCTTTTTTTTCCCCTCACTCGTCGTTAGCAACGTTTCATGTTTGTGCCCTTCTGTCTTTCTCATACGACTTCAAATATTCCATACTTGGACTCGCATTTCTACCACTTCTTCGCATTTTCCATTTTCTTCCACATCTTTCTTGCATCATATTAAGATTCAGCTTCTCCAGCCATAGTCTTTTCTCTCTTACGTCTTTCTAATACTCCTTTTGACCTTCTTCTGTCCCTTTTACCTACTCTTCCTTATTGCCCTTTCTTTAGATATCTGGCGGTAATTTCATTTCTTCATTGCAAGTTCTTACGTCTTACATCCTTTCCCCCTCCGCCTCCTCCTTTACTTAGCGCACTTAGTACTACTAAACTATTTCCTAGATAACTCCACTTAAGCTAGCATTGTCTTTTACGATATTAATACTCTGTTATACAATTTATCACTTTTATCTAGGAAAGAATTAAAGAACTATAAGAACTTTAAATACAACAAGCCACACGACTAAGCAAGGTTGAAAATAAATTACGAGTCTTCCACTCCGTCAAGAGTTGGAGATGGAGAAAAATGCAGTTACTAAATATTTAAAGCGGAACTTGACACAAAACTGTATTTATGATCTTGTGTTCATATGGATACAAAATTGAACGTTCTAAACAAAGACAAAGCTAAAATCCTATTACATTATCACGGGTTACATCTTCCAAAAGGGGAGGCTTATTCATTTGTTGGAAAAAACAACAATCATAAATTATTGAAGAATATATATATATATATATATATATATATATATATATATATATATATATATATATATATATATATATATATATATATATATATATATATATATATATATATATATATATTCTTTTTTATATGTATTACAAGAGAGCATTAGTAAAATTTTTAATCCACAGACACAGAATAATCGCCGAATTTCAAACTAAATTATGTATATATATATATATATATATATATATATATATATATATATATATATATATATATATATATATATATACTTTTTTATATGTATTACAAGATGGCATAAGTAAAATTTTTAATCCACAGACACAGAATAATCGCCGAAATTCAAACCAAGTTCTTTCGTGAGACAGAACATCTTGCGAATTGTTTATCTTGCACCAAAAGGACTGTGTTTGCTTAAGTCAGAATACAACGGTTCACATATGCATTACGTTTTGCCTTCATTAATTTATGATACGAATTCAGCCAAAACCCAACATAAACCTCTGAGGAGGTAGGGTGAATTACCGACCACATATGGTTACGGGAAAGGCATAGTAGGCCACGCCTCACATTCCATTAACCCAAGCACAACATGGTGTCAGATCATGACACTTCACAAACACCGAT
>JAXCGZ010017632.1:7500-12500 GCA_037179515.1 Halocaridina rubra | reverse complement strand
AATGCTCTCTGACCCAGTATTTATGCGAGCAACAAGAAATTCCCTGAACTCACTTTCTATAGCCAAGTTTATCTCTTCAGCTTGAATCCTCTCACTTATGAGCAGTGCTATCCCTCCACCAGTCCTCTCAGATCTTTCGACCCTTAGTATTCTGAAGCCCTTAGGAAAAACTGTGACACTGTTTATGTCCTCACTCAACTTAGTCTCTGTAATTGCTACTATATCTGCCTTACTGTTGTGAATCCTATCTTTTAATTCTACTGCCTTACCAGCTAATCCATCAGCATTTGTGTATAACAATCTTAATGAGGCCCCATCCCCTGATCTTCTGTCATTATCTTCTTTATCTCCCCTTTGTCTGGAAGTATTCCGTAACGAAAATTTTTTTTCTCTTCCTCATTTCTTTCATCATTTAACCTTCTTGCCTCTTGCAACAAGTTTTTGATCTTTCCCATCTCTTCCTGTGTTCTGTATCGTCTAATGTGTGTGTGTGTGTATATATATATATATATATATATATATATATATATATATATATATATATATATATATATATATATATATATATATATATATATATATATATACAGAGAGAGAGAGAGAGAGAGAGAGAGAGAGAGAGAGGAGAGAGAGAGAGAGAGAGAGAGAGAGAGAGAGAGAGAGAGAGAGAGAGAGAGAGAGAGAGAGAGAGAGAGTCTATATATATATATATATATATATATATATATATATATATATATATATATATATATATATATATATATATATATATATATAATATATATATATATATATACACACACGAAATAATTGAATAATAAAAAAAAAAAAATATCCACCTGTCAACAGTACTGAGTTAAGTTGCCAAGTAGTACAGCTGTCTTATTTTCTTCATTTTTTTGCTTTTCTTTTAGCTTTCTCTTTTACTATTTTTTTTTTATTTTGTATATATATTGAGTTAAATGTAAAGTCTAATCCTGTGATAACATATCTTGGTTAGCAAGTCAGTTTATCAGTTAGGAAGAATATATAGCAGAAACAGGTGGGTGCCTCCTCAGACACAAATTCGAATTTTCCTTCAGGTTTGACTTTTGTTTTGTTGCATTTTTTTTCTTTTTCTTTTTATCCCTAAATTACCATGGTCAAGTTTTTAAGTTAAGATGGGTGTTACCAGAAAAGAGATAAATTGAGTCACTAAATAGCACTTATATGGAGATATAAAAATTCTGTGTGAAGCTTAAATAAACGTTTTTCTCTTTTTTTTCCTCTTTCTCTTCTTCTTTCTATATTCTGTGAGAGGGAGAACATAAAAATGAGGCCATCTCTGTCCCAAACCTCCCCCATCCATGGGTCGGTAGGAGGGGTAGCCATTAGGAGACTTAAACAGAAAATCAAGAATTTAGAGGCAATGGTTATAAGCCTTGATGAAAAAATTCGGAATATGGACGGAGAAATGAAAGAGAATGAAACACTCAGAGAGCAAAGAAGATCTTTGGAGGAAGCAAATAAAGTACAAGGGCAGGAGAGAAAGGAACTAGAAAAAAGAATAGAGAAGCTGGAAGGGGAAAAGAGTCAACTAGAATCTAGAATTTCTAAACAAGAAGATAAAAACAAACAGCTGAATGACAACCTAAAGGAATTAGATGTGAGTTCACTGCTCTCTTCTGAGAGAGACGAGATTGCTGCTTGGAATGTCCAGATTAAGGAAAACATTGAACAGTTCAGAAAAGAGTTCCAGGAGCTGAATATGGAAAATGATGCCATGAAAACTTCCTTTGCTGATGCACTAAAGGGGAATGTGGCAGTAAAAGAGGCTGTAAAGGTGGTGGCACTGGAAAACATACAAACAGTTGACTATAAAGAGACAGTAATCGAAAAAATGAAAGACGTTGTGATGGAAAGGGAAAACCCACTCATCAGACAGGCACTTGATAAGGAGAAGACAGTGGTAATCTCAGGCATAAGCGAATCCCAGGAGCCAACATGGCTGGGGAGACTTGAAGAAAATAAAGCTAGGGTTGTAGACCTGATAAGAAAGCTTGGAGTAGTTTGTGGTCCTGAGGATATTGTAAACATACACCAACTAGGTAAATATTCGAGGGAAGGAAAGCCGAGACCAACAAAAGTAACCTTTGAGAGAGGGGAAACATGTAGGGAAATATTGTTGAGAAAAAAAGTCTAAAAGACCTTCAAGAATTCAAAGAAGTGTTCATTAGACGATACAGAACACAGGAAGAGATGGAAAAGATCAAAAACTTCTTGCAAGAGGCAAGAAGGTTAAATGAGGAAAGAAATGAAGAGAAGAAAAATTTTCATTACAGAGTTCTTCCAGACAAAGGGGAGATAAAGAAGATAATGACAGAAGATCAGGGGATGGGGCCTCATTAAGATTGTTATACACAAATGCTGATGGATTAGCTGGTAAGGCAGTAGAATTAAAAGATAGGATTCACAACAGTAAGGCAGATATAGCAGCAATTACAGAGACTAAGTTGAGTGAGGACATAAACAGTGTCACAGTTTTTCCTAAGGGCTTCAGAATACTAAGGGTTGAAAGATCTAAGAGGACTGGTGGAGGGATAGCACTGCTCATAAGTGAAAGGATTCAAGTTGAAGAAATAAACTTGGCTATAGAAAGTGAGTTCAAGGAATTTCTTGTTGCTCGCATAAATACTGGGTCAGAAAGCATTATAATAACTGTTGTATACAACCCACCAAGGAACCAAAATAGGCTTGTAGTTTATGAGGAAAGTCATATAGGTACTATTGAAGTCATAAACTCAGTTGTTAACATGGCACGGGAAAAATAATGTAGGATTTTGATTATGGGAGACTTTAATCATAAAGAGATAGATTGGATAAATCTTGACCCACACAGTGGTGAGGACTCATTCGGGGCAAGATTCCTAGATTGCGTACAAGGGAATTTCCTACACCAACATGTAATGGAACCAACAAGGGCCAGGGGTGGGGATGAGCCATCACTACTTGATCTAGTGTTCACAGATAATGTGTTGGATATTGAAAAAATTGAGTATGTACCACCAATTGGAAAGAGTGACCACTGTGTGTTGTTGATGGATTATATCATTGAAGATATTCTTCCTGAGAGTAGAGGCACTGAGGACATGAGGAGGAACTATCCGAAAGGAGATTACATCAAAATGAATGAGCTTTTTGCAGTTCTTGACTGGAGAACCTTATTTTACAACAAATCTATACAAGAAATGTATGACATCTATTGTGAGAAATATGGGAAGATAGTAGATTGCTGCATACCTGTCACCAAAGTAGGTGTAATTCATGCCAGAGAGAAATGGTTCAATAATGGGTGCAAAAGAGCTAAGGAGTGGAGAGACAAATGCTGGAAAAGGTATAGGAGGAGAAAAAACATAAATGCCTGGCAAACCTACAAAAGAGCAAGAAATGACCACCTAAGTAAAAGGAGAGAGGCAGAGAGACACAATGAGAGGGACATCACCAGGAAGGCTAAAGAAAATCCCAAGCTTTTCCACAGCTGTATCAGAGGAAAACTGAAGGTAAAAGAACAGGTTTTAAGGCTAAAGAGAGCGGATGGAAGCATCACTGAGACGGATGAAGAGATCTGCAAAGAATTGAACAAGGAGTTTCAGTCAGTATTTACAGTAGAAAATACCCCACCCCCTCAGATTGCAGTGATAGAAGCTCAAGGGCCGGTATTAGACCATCAACCTTACAGCCACAGAGGTATGCAAAGCGCTGATGGATTTAGATGTTCATAAAGCTACAGGTCCTGATGACATATCCCCTCATGTGCTTAAAAAATGCGCAAACTCATTATCAGTGGCACTAAGTATCATATTTAAAAAGTCACTGGAGTCAGGGGAGATTCCAAGATGCTGGAAACAAGCAAATGTGATACCTATCTTCAAAAAGGGAAGGAGGGATACGGCTCTGAACTATAGACCAGTTTCCCTGACCAGCATAGTTTGCAAAGTTATGGAGAAACTTACTAAGGAAACATATCTCTCTTCACTTGGAATCCTTCAACTTTTTGTCAGTGAGGCAACATGGCTTCAGAGAAGGTAGATCAACAGTAACAAACTTATTAGAATTTTATGATGAGGTAAGCCAAATCTTACAGGAAAGAGAGGGCTGGGCAGATTGCATATTCCTAGACTTCCAGAAAGCGTTTGACACTGTTCCACATGGGAGACTTATTAGGAAGCTGCAATCAATGGCTAGAATAGGTGGAAATGTTTTGGAATGGATAAAAACTTACTTAGAAGGAAGGGAACAGAGGGTTAGAGTAAGACACTCAGTGTCTGAATGGAGAAGAGTTAGTAGTGGAGTTCCACAGGGTTCAGTTTTAGGGCCACTTTTGTTCCTTGTATATGTAAATGACCTACCAGAGTCTGTAAATTTATTCATGAATATGTTTGCAGATGATGCAAAGATTGTGAAGAAAGTAAAAAACGAGAACAATGGTAGAGAACTTCAGGAGGATCTAAATAATCTGCATGAGTGGTCAGAAAAGTGGCTAATGAAATTCAATACTTCAAAATGTAAGGTAATGAGAATGGGTACAAGTGCAAGAAGGCCCAAGCTTGACTACTCGGTGGCTGGAGTACAACTTCAGGAGACAGAAAATGAGAGAGATCTAGGAGTAAACATACTGGCAGATTTGTCTCCAGAAATACATATAAATGGCATAGTAAGGGCAGCATATGCATTCTTATCAAATGTAAGGGTAGCCTTCAGGCACATGGACAAGGAAATGTTCAGAAATATTTATGTAACCTATGTGAGGCCAAAACTCGAATATGCAGCCCCCTTTTGGAATCCGCACTTGAAAAAGCACATAGCTAAGCTTGAAAAAGTTCAAAGACATGCCACGAAACTGGTGCCAGAAATACGCAATCTCAGTTATGATGAGAGTCTGAGGGAATTAGACTTACCATCACTCGAAGCTAGAAGAGTGAGGGGGGTTATGGTGACAGTCTTTAAATTCCTTCATGGCT
>JAXCGZ010017632.1:0-2500 GCA_037179515.1 Halocaridina rubra | reverse complement strand
AAAATAAAACAGCCCCCACCGAGCCTGGGCACGAAGAATACATTAAGTAAAAAGTAACAGAGATGGAGAGTGTAATGACTTGTCAGATGTGAAGGGATAATAAGAGGTGTGTAATGAATATCCAAGAATATTCAGTGTTGATGTAGGCATAACAAATAACCGTAACTGAAGGAAGACTTAACATCGAACTGTCCTGGACAGTCCTATTCAAGTTTAAAAATCCTTCAGCTGTAGTATCGCAACGGGCGGCTGGTGCCATGGGCCAGCCTACTACTGGTAAGATATTTAAGTTACAATTAACCTCACATACATACAACTGTACTCACAAGGAACATATTAAAAAAAAAAAACACGACGGGAAAACATATATTAGGAGCCTATTGATGATACACAAGATAAGTATTATTATAACGAGCTTCATATCAAAATCCTAGTGTTCATTCGTTTTGAGGACTGCATTACTTAATGCTATTGACCTGTCAAAACGATACCAAAGATTTCAGATAGTTTTAAAATAATGAATACAGTTCAATTTAAAAACGGTATCATATTTAGGTAGAGAAAGTATTATTGATCAAGTGAAAAGGGTCCATCAAAGAATACACAATGTAAACAAGCGAAGATGGCAAATTTAGTGATCCCTACTCCTTCCACACCCCCTTCTAAGCATTCACGTGTTCCGATAATTGTTTATATCATTGTATCCTCACCTCAGGCTATGAGCAATATCATTTTATTATTTCATAACGAGACATAACATTAATTTACAGCCCTGTTTGTCTAATAACACCTAAAACCTATATATTGACAATTTACTGTATAAGTTTACAGCTTTAATTAATTAAAAAAAGAAAAAAGAGGGAAATCTCTCGGTATTAACTTTGCTTTCACGTACAAAAAGTGTCAAGGCTACGACGTACTTACTACGGAAATAAAGGAAAACAATACTAAGATCGAGAGATAATTTAGTTAATTAAGACCAAGTCCACGTGACCAATGAAAAACAATGGTACAAGCAATTAAAAAAAAAAAAACGACCGAAAGAATGCTGTTTCTACGGTTAAAAGCCTTGAAATGCTGAATACTTTAATAAGAAGACAATGACTGATTATTCGGAAATAAAATGTTTACACCATTGAACTACTTTTTTTTTCTTACATTCCAAAGGTAGTTTCGAGGTTATCTATCCATCATATTTTCTAACTATTTTCTAAATGCAGAACCTACCTCTTGTAAATGGTATGAATCAGGTTTGTAAACTGGCAGACATTAAGGTTACATAAAGTGTATAGAATTTTGGATCTTGTTAAGCTTAGTAACCCCCAGAGCATCATGTAAAATTAAATAACCCCGCATCTTGTTAGGTTAGATTAGATGGCTTTGTAAAAGAGCACATGACTCACTTTGTAAAAAAAAAACATAACTTTAGAGCACCCAGGGGTACTTTTCTTTACAAGATCCAATAATATTACATCCGAGTATGAATATTTAAAAGAAAAACAAGTATTATGTAAAATCGCGTTACATAATGGTTATCGACTGCATCTAGTAAGCGAAATACAGGTTCGAATTCGGAATCTAAAACGAGGATTTCATTTACCTAACCAATTCTATTATTTCCCATCTGCATGCACTGGAAAATGACACTGATCCTCTTCTCAAATCTCACATTTCAAGATACTGGCGATCACGAACTCTTATAAAAACTTTCAAATATTACATAACACTTTCCTGGTAAGAATTTATTCAGGTGTGCTGTTTTTTTTTTTTTACCTGGACACAGATATTTTTAAAAATGAAAATATCTTCCAAGTAGGGTAACCTAACAGTTAAAAACATACCTTTAACCTGCCTATTGTTATTTAATCATATGTAGTACAACTGATCGACGATATATATATATATATATATATATATATATATATATATATATATATATATATATATATATATATATATATATATATATATATATATATATATATATATGAAAATTAATAAATATGTAAATAAATTGGTATAGCTATTTTGGGAGTATTCTATAATTCTATCGTGTTAAATGTATTCATAATGAATAATCATGGCAGATATTCCCAGATTCGTCGAGGGAAGTTGTTCTTACTATCTCTTGGAGACTAGAGTTGGCTCAGACTCCAAAGTTTTACGGTCGTATGTCTTCCCAGACATCAACCTTCTCCCCTGATCCCGACTTGGAACAGGTACCGAGCTAAGATAGATTGCCTCCCCAGTGGTAAGACCTGATTATACAAATCAGTAACGATAACATAAATAACGCAATTTCCAACAGAAAATACGGCTCAGTTTCTAAAAGAACGTACACAAAAATTTCAGAAATAATTCGGCCCTAAATTCTAAATTCCATTACAATTAACGCTAAGTTTTTGCCCAGGATAATGTCAAAAAGTTGGGGTTTAGTGATTCAGAGAATTTTAGAAAAAAAATCTATTGCTTGTCACTGAATTCACTTAAGAAGCGAGAG
>JAXCGZ010017631.1:45000-49711 GCA_037179515.1 Halocaridina rubra | reverse complement strand
ATAGATTATTTTTAGTATTCAATCATCAGAGAGTTAGTTCCGGTTTTACGTCACGGACTCCCTTTTCTACCAAGGGCTAGGAAGGTTGCCTTCTTGTGAAGGACTTGTTTTGGCAGATGTAATCGTTACCCGGAGTGCATGCCCTTGCTAACCTCAGACCGTGACGGGGCGCGAACCCTCGACCAGACGCCTCAGAGTCGCGAACGCTACCGCTTGAGCCACGGTGACTACATTCGGTCATTAGACAGTATTAGTATAAATTGCAAGAATAAATTACGAATGTGTATTACCAACTATGTGATTTAAGCATTGCATATTAATTATTACCTCTAACAAGCTGGTAACAATTACCCATAATTGATAAGTATAACAGGTACACCCGATCTCACGAGGATAATTACTAAATATGACAAAGTACTTATTAATTAGGAATAGGATAATTACAGATATATAATGAGTGTCACCTAGGAAGGAATATTATAATTGCTACCACCCACAGCATAAAGACAAAATTCTCATTGAAATAATTATTATATATAAAACTGATGTATTGCAAATTACTTATTAATTAGTAATAAAATATAATTACTTATGGAGAATGGTTAAATCACGAATATTATCTGTGAACGAAGAGTATAATAATCATCATATATAAAACTGAAGTATTGCAAATTACTTATTAATTAGTAAAAAAATACAATTATTTAAGGAGAATGGTTAAATTATGAACATTACCTGTGAACGAAGAGTATAATAATTATCATATATAAAATTGAAGTATTGCAAATTACTTATTAATTAGTAATACAATTTAATTACTTATGGAGAATGGTTATATCACGAATATTACCTGTGAACGAAGAGTATAATAGCCACCGCCCATAACATGAGGACTAATAAAACTAATGTGATTTCTTCGGCTCGTACTTGTGGCACTTTGCCGTCCGTCACGATCTCTGAAAATGGAAAAACAGGATGAGTAGAGTCAAAAATGTTAGACAAACTTAATGTGATACAGACGCCCTGCTCTAATATGCGTGTTTTTATTATTTTTAGATTCTCCACCCACTGATGGATGGAACGGGTCATGGTGGACCCACAGGGCGGTCGCCAGCCAGCACAGACCCCAAACCCCCACTGTGGTGTCCAGCCACAGCAGTAACCTCCCCAGTAAACAGCTTATACTCTCTTGCCTGGACGAGGCGCGATCCGTCGACCTCGCGAATGTGAGGCCAGCGCGTTACCACTGTACTAGTCAGGAGGCTATATGCGTGCTCCAAACCTTAGGTTCAGAGCACGGGAATAGAGTGTTTGTCTTTAGGGAAACGAGAAAGATGCAAACTTAAAAGAACTATATAATGGTTCAAGAAGGGAATAGCTTTTGGTTGTTTTCACCGTATATTAGTATTACTGCCTAAAAGTGTTAATAATATTCCCCCAGTGTGTTAAATGTCAAAACTTTTTATCACTACAAGAAACGGAAGTGGGTCTATGCTTTGTAAGGAATTATGGTATCTCAACTCTGATCTAAAACTATTTCCAAACACTGGAAGATACAAAATTTATTAGAATCTACAACTGACGAAATATATTATACACAAAATTCATTATAATTTGCAATGGGTGAAATATTTTATTCCTGCCTCTTATCCAGGTTTACGAGTTCAATTTTCTTTGTAAAGCTTCTTAATAATTTTCTTTGACATTTAGCATCTATTAGATAAAAGAGTAACCGTAAAGGTGCGTCCACACTGGCAACAAAACATAACAACAAAATTGACAACATTGGACGCAACAATATTTGTGTTCATACTGATACGATGGTGTCGATATGTTGGTATGGCGATTTAAGTGATATGTTGGTACCACTGGTGTCTGTAGATGTCTACTGTGATGTTTAGGTCAATGGTTACAACTTGTTTCCGACTGCATGTTGCCGGTGTGGACGCACCTTTAAGGTGCGTCCACACCGGCAACATGCAGTCGGAAACAAGTTGTAAACATTGCTCTAAACGTCGCAGTCGACATCTACAGACACCAGTAGTACCAACATATCACTTACACCACCATACCAACATATTGGCACCATCGTAGCAGTAGCAACACAAACTTTGTTGCGTCCAATGTGGTAAATTTTGTTGTTGAAATGTTTTGTTGCCGGTGTGAACGCACCTTAATTATAACTAGAAAAATACTTTCAGCTTCCTTATCTGAGATCACTATCACAAACTTTAATAATACTTGCTCAATCCCCGCTAGTGATGTACTATAACCATTTGCCCTTATAAGACACAAATATGTCCATATTTTGAATAAGAAATAGTATTCCATATCTTTTTTCAGGGATTACGCTAGCAAAACTTATTAATACTCATAAAGTAATGTTAGTGCTATCATATATCTTTAATCCATGATTGATTCAAGAGTGGCTGTAGTCTGAAACTTTAATAAACACTTTTTCTCCCTCTGTTTTGCGATTACCTTTACAAAATAATGTAATATTTATTAACGATATGTTTTTGCGTCTAATCCTTGAACTCTACAGGAGAGGCCATAGTTTGTGAATGGAAAACTATTTTTCTGTCTTTGGATTACTTTTATAAAGTATTGATATTACTCTTACAACACCCTCATGAGATGAAGTAATTTTTAACCTTTGAGTAATATAATATTGGGCATAGTTTGTAAGTTGAAAAAAGATTTACTTTTCTCTCATATGCGATTACTATAACAGAATTTTAATCATTCTCATTTAATAACCTGATATGCTATAATTTTTTGAATAATGGCAGATGGTAGTTTACAGTTTTGCGGGCCATGCCGTTCAACAACCTCACCCCTCCGCTCAAGTAAGTAGTTCGACCCTAACCTGTATGATGGGGTGGGTGGGTTCCAGGGGCTTCTACAGGTTAGGTAGGTATTTTTAGTTAGGATAGCAATAAAAAATTGTTTCGTATGCCTATTGTCGCCATTTTTGTTGTGTATTCATCCGCCAGTTCTCTAGTTAGAGCCTAGCGCCATCTATTGGTAGGTTTTGAACATTGGTATGGCCCGCAAAAGTGTAGGTGTTCCATGGAAGATGTGGGTGCTACTTTATCTTGTTATCTACAAGGAAAAAATATCTACACCGTAGATGTTCTAGCGAAAAACAGCACGTACATTGGCTAAAAATGCTAAACAGAGGTTAGGTTAGGTTACAGATCACAATATAAAGTGTAGATCGCATAACAAAGTATATATATGACACGTATATAACAGTGCAAAGTAGAACCGATAAAAGTCCATAGCTTACGACGGGTAAAGAATATTTTTCACTTCTGATCTAGGATTATGATGTTCCGGTTTTACGTCACGGACTCCCTTTTCTACCAAGGGCTAGGACGGTTGCCTCCTTGCGAAGGACTTGTTTTTGCAGATGTAATCGTTACCCTGAGTGCATGCCCTTGCTAGCCTCAGACCGTGACGGGGCGCGAACCCTCGACCTGACGCCTCAAAGTCGCGGACGTTACCGCTTGAGCCACGGTAACTACTGATCTAGGGTTACGATAAATATTTTTAATAATTTTCAATCCCCGATAGCTGTGGCTTTTTAATCATGAAGGATACAAGCGAGGTCATAGTTTGAAACTAGATAATGCTGTTTCGTACCTGTATTCTGGGATTATTATAATAAAAAATGTAATAATGCAATACACGTATGTGACCTGTATGTGCCGGTGGCATGAAGTTTGAAAGATATTTTCCCTGACTTTTATGGTTATCATCATAAAAAATTTAATAATTCAATAGTCGTTAGGATAAATTTCTAATTTTACACCTCAACGATTTGATAAAACTTTGATAAAATATCAAAAAACTTAAGAATAAGAGTATTAACTCAATTTCCAACTTATATAGGGAGATGACGTCACCTAATGATATCTGACTTAATATAATTTGATTTTATGAGAATTTGTCATATCGGGTGTGTGAAAGTAAAAAAATACCGCTGTTAGTATTATGTTATAACTTTCAAAGTTTAAAGATATAAGAGTGAACATCTCTGCATGTCTCTCACCTCTAATTTGGAAGAATATAGCTGAAGTGTTGTCCATGGCGTCTGCTGTAAGTTTGACTTCGTAGGTTGTCCAAGGCTCCACTCCTTCTTCCAGGGTTACTCCTCGACTGTTCCCACCAACGCGACCCAACAACCTGCATGGATGGGAGAAAAATGGAGAGATTATTCGTTTATGTAGGGTTTAATATTCGCTTAAATTTAGATTGTATTGAGGTGTACTTTTTAATAGATGGATAGATGGATGGATGTATGGATGGATAGATGGATGGATAGATAGATAGATGGATGGATAGATGGATGGATGGATAGATAGATGGATGGATAGATGGATGGATAGATGGATGGATGGATAGATGGATGGATAGATGGATGGATAGATGGATGGATAGATGGATAGATGGATAGATGGATGGATAGATGGATGGATAGATGGATAGATAGATGGATAGATAGATGGATAGATGGATAGATGGATAGATGGATAGATGGATGGATGGATGGATGGATGGATGGACAGACAGACAGACAGACAGACAGACAGACAGACAGATAGATAGATAGATAGATAGATAGATAGATAGATAGATGGATGGATAGATGGATGGATGGATAGATAGATGGATGGATAGATAGATGGATGGATAGATGGATGGA
>JAXCGZ010017631.1:30000-40000 GCA_037179515.1 Halocaridina rubra | reverse complement strand
GAGAGAGAGAGAGAGAGAGAGAGAGAGAGAGAGAGAGAGAGAGAGAGAGAGAGAATATGCATTTTACGGATTACATAGAAATTCCATTTGTTGAAGCCTTTCTTTGTAGTGTTTTATTCCTGGTTTTTAAGACGACTTTGAGAACCTCGTAAGAAAAATTTCGAGAAGTAGATATTAGTAATTACTATGGATTCGGTTTTACGTCATGAACTCCCTTTTTTACTAAGGGCTAGGACGGTTGCCTTCTTACGAAGGACTTGTTTTGGCAGATGTAATCGTTACCCTGAGTGTATGCCCTTACTAACCTCAGTCCGTGACGGGGCGCGAACCCTCAACCTGCCGCCTCAGAGTCGCAGACGCTACCATTTAGCCACGGAGGCTACATATTAGTAATTATTATGTCAGGGATTAAATCTGGAGTCGCTAAAGTGCATGTGTAGTACCCAGACACTAAGCTGTGGTATGTTTTGGGTGTTTAGAAAAGTTCTTTATAAAATATGTTAATTACAAATTGCAGAATGTTAAGATAGCAATCATAATGAGTCATTAATGAACAAAATTACAAATTACAGAATGTTAAGATAGCAAACATATTGAATCATTAATGAACTACGTGTGTTTTTCTATACAAAACCATAGTTTGTTGTTTCATATTAAGCAACTCTTTAGAATTAACTACATTTTCTAATGAGATTAGGGCAATTAATTAAATGAAGAATGCCCCTCAAAGAAAACGATTAATTGATGGTAGGGAAATTATTTTAACTACAGCTGAAAGGTTTTGTAGACGTAAATAAGACTGTCCAGGATAGTTCGATGCTAAGTCTTCCTTCAGTTACGGTTCTCTTTCTATGCCTACATCATCACCGAATATTCTTGGATATTCGTTACACATAACTTGCTATCCCTTCACATCTGACAAGGCACAGTACTCCCCATCGCCGTTTATCTTTATATTTTCTTCGTGCCTAGGCTCGATGAGGGTAAATTTATTTTGATTTTATTTTTGGCCTGTCCTGGTTTCACAATAATAATAATAATCAAAAGAAATTAACTAGACCCAACATAGTAAGGAATTTGATAATAGGGTTTACATGTTAAAGTGCTAGATTCAAACAACTAAACTAAGTCCCGATATTTGGGCGATATATGACATCAACTAGACTCTATTAGGAAAATATACATTGATGGTTGGCCAGTGAATCGAATCATGTACAACCAACCGACAAATTGATGGTAGTGGAATTAGGCAATTAAATTAGATGCATTTTGGATAACGATCAACTTTGAAAAATAAAATATCCATACAACAATGTGATATTTTTTATAATATTCAGCAAGTTTTATTATACATTAATAATTAATAAATAGCTATAATTCATTATTTAGAGTATAATATTTCATTCAGTTTAAAGTATTTAGAAAGTTTATTCATCTGATGCAAATGCTGCCACACGAAATTGCATAATTGCCATTTGGCAATGCGTGCTAATTGAGGCCAGGAGATCGATCATTTGCAGCTGTTGCCGTCAGGCATTTGCTTATTCTGTCCCGGATTGACTGCATCAGTTTGTAAGGCTGTTGTGCATGTATTTACGCTTTTTTTAAGAGTGTGACACCGGGACAGGCAGAAACTACTCTCATCAATAAAGGCCAGGGCACGAGAAAATACCAAGACGAAGGAAAAGAAAAAGATTAAGGACAAGGCAGAGATGAGGTAATGTCGCACAAAGGAAAACGACAGACAGAAAAAAAAAAGTCAAAGTACAGAGGACCCCGAGATGTGGAGGACTAGGCTCTGAGATGACGATAGATCTGCTTTTTGAAGGATGAAAGGTCATAAGAATTAGGAAAGACAGAGGGAGGAAGAGAGTTCCAGAGTCTGGAGGTAGATGAGAAGAAGCAGCCTCTGCACCGACCAATCCGCGAGCTACAAATCTCCACACTGTACCTGTCAGAAATGGCTTTACTGTTAAGAATTTTGAAGTCTGTAGAATTATTCTCACAGAGACTTCAAGTATCTATGAGCCGGGTTACTGTTTCATTACTATCAAAGTAGGAAGAGTTGCTTTTTTTGTCCTTGCTATTGTTGTTGTTCCCTTAGATGCTCGTCCGAACAGCCCCGAGTCTCTGAGGAAGACCACTGCCAATTCTTGGATTTCCCACAGTGCTCTCAAGAAGTGTGCGTTGTGTTGTTGGCATATGTGGTTGTGTACTGTGCAGTCTTCCATATTGTTTGAAAATAGGAAGAATCATACAACCTGATACCTGAACTTTTATATAGAGACCTGCCTTAATTAGGTATATATACTTTTTTTATAGAAATTAAATGGCCTTTTTAAGGTCATCGCAGCATATTTTTTTTTGTTTAACCATCCTCAGTTATATATGCGATCATCATCAAATTTTTCGGCATCTACCGTCAGGGGTCACCACAGCTGATTAGTCATCATATCGCCCTATGTTTTGCGTCTTTCGTCATACGACACACCCGCATTATTATATGTAATGATACTATTATGCGTATATATATATATATATATATATATATATATATATATATATATATATATATATATATATATATATATATATATAGATATGTATGTATATATATATATATATATATATATATATATATATATATATATATATATATATATATATATATATATATATATGTGTGTGTGTGTGTGTGTGTGTGTGTGTGTGTGTGTGTGTGTGTGTGTGTGTGTGTGTGTGTGTGTGTGTGTGTGTGTGTGTGTGTGTGTGTGTGTGTATGCGATTCATTTTCTTTCCTTGATTCTGCATTTTTATGGGGCTGTATTTCATCCACCCTCACCACTGACCATTTTGACCTTTGTTACCCCAGCGTAACATGACAAACTGTGGAGATTGTGCATGTGAGGCACTTGGGAATGGAATACATATGTATGTCATACACATGTATTACTTATATTTTGCTTCCTTTCACTTTTTACTACTTTCTCATTTTTATTGACAGTTTCTTTTATTAAAGATTTTCTCTTTCAAGTCCCTCATCCATTTGCTTATTCGTGTATACATTAATTTTATTTTACTTTAAATTTATTGTTGCTTTCGAGATCATTTATCTAATAATAATCCATTGGAATTCACCAAGTGTGTTCCGGTTTTACGTCACGGACTCCTTTTCTACCAAGGGCTAGGACGGTTGCCTTCTTGCAAAGGACTTGTTTTGGCAGGTGTAATCGTTACCCTGAGTGCATGCCCTTGTTAACCTCAGACCGTGACGGGGCGCGAACCCTCGACGCCTCAGAGTCGCGGGCGCTACCGCTTGAGCCACGGTGACTACTGAATTCACCAGGTGTATGTTGCTATAATAGCTTCTGTCTGTGTGTACTCGTATAGTTTATATTTTCACCATTTATATACATTTCATCATTGTAGTCGCCGTGGTTCAAGCGGTAGCGTCCGCGACTCTGAGGCGTCAGGTCGAGGGTTCGCGCCTCGTCACGGTCTGAGGCTAGCAATGACATGCACTCAGGGTAACGATTGCATCTGCCAAAACAAATCCTTCGCAAGAAGGCAACTTTCCTAGCCCTTGGTTGAAAAGGGAGTCCGTGACGTAAAACCGGAACAAAAACTATGTTCCATCATTAATCCCTAATATAAGGGAGGGGATTTGGACTCAGACAAGTTGGAACTCAGTGATTAAGGTTGGATGCCCTTCCTAACTCCCCGCGTTGGGATCGAACATGCATTAGTCGCTCCCCAACTCGTGCTATCTACTACTGACCTGCTGCGACCCCTTCTCATCTATTTTTGTCATTTCTTTTATTTGGTTGATTTTTGTATAGTTCTAATTCACTATCCTTTGTTCAACCTTTTGTATTCAAATAATAAGTCTTAGCAAGAGCATGCACTCAGGGTAACGATTACATCTGCCAAAACAAGTCCTTCACAAGAAGGCAACCGTCCTAGCCATTAGTAGAAAAGGGAGTCCGTAACGTAAAACCAGAACCGGAACAACAATGAGTCTTGACTAGTTAAAGATCTCTGTGCCATACCTCAGGACTTGAGTTCGAAACGTCTTTGTTCTTGGCAAAAATAAAAGTTTAGCCGTTTTAGTATGAGTTTTCCCCTGTTTGTCGTAAAAGTCGACTAAATGGGATGAAGCCGACTCCCTTGCGACCACGATCTTAACAGCAAAGAGTTAATTTATTAACCGAATGTCTGGCCACTTTCTTGTTGTATTTCATATTCATTTTTCTTAGTTGATTCAAAGTTTAAATAATAATAATAATAATAATAATAACAATAATAATATCAATAATAATAATAATAATAATAATAATAATAATAATAATAATAATAATAATAATAATAATAATAATAATAATAATAATAATATTAATAATAATAATAATGTTAATAATAATAATAATAATAATAATAATATATATATATATATATATTTTTTTTTTCATTTTTTTTTTAAGTGATGCTGGCCTCACATTTTTTCCATACCGAACTCTGACCTCTTGTAAACCTTGTTTAGCTATAGATCTCACACTTATAATGGTGTGCTCACTGAGCCTTCTGGGTTGATAGGGACTTTTATATTAATATAAGTCACATATACATGAGAGATGCCACCATCTCCTTCCCTCTATACCCAGATGACTTTGGAGGAGAGAAGTTATCCATATTGGAGTCCAAGTATGTATTCACGGCGCTGAAGGATGGTTTGATAGTTAGATCATAGTCTCCTGGCTAGTACAGTGGTAACGCGCTGGCCTCGCATTCGCGAGGTTGACGGATCGCGCCACGTCCAGGCAAGAGAGTTTAAGCTGTTTACTGGGGAGGTTACGGCTGTGGCTGGGCACCACAGTGGGGGGGGGGCCTGTACCGGCTGGCGATCGCCCTAAGGGTCCTCCCTGACCCGTTCCACTCATCCTTTTGTGGACATTCTAAAACAACAAGGTAGATCATATGTGCAAAACTCTCTTCGCATTAAAGGACTGTTTTATGATACTCCTGTACACACTCAATGGAAGGCATTATGCATATGCGTGCTTTGGAGAACCCTGACAAATGAAATGAAAAAATACACTACCTTTGGATAACGTGATGTTTATGTATAGGATAAAGCGTGTTTTACGTCTCGGACTCCCTTTTCAACCAAGGGCTAGGACGGTCGCCTTCTTGCAAAGGACTTGTTTTGGCAGATGTAATCTGTACCCTGAGTGCATGCCCTTGCTAACCTCAGACCATGGCGGGGAGCGAACCCTCGACCTGACACCTCAAAGTCGCGGACGCTACCGCTTGAGCCACGGTGACTACTATGTTTATCTTTATGTATACGATATCCTTTTAAAAGGTTCCTTCTCACGCTAATGTCATTGAGAAATGAAAAGTGAATATTGTGGAAAGTGAATTAATTTTGTGGGGTGTCGTTTGTGGTGGCTTCTGTCACTGTGAGGTGTGTGGAGGAGGGTTTATGACACTGAGAAAGATTTTATACGTAATATATGAGTTTGAGATCGAAGTGGGAGCAGTTGCAGATAAGCGGCTTAAAGCCAGATGCTTCTACTTATTTATTTATAAAAAATATATATATATATATATATTCTTAAGTTTTGAAAAAGAGCAGAGACAGGAATACTTTGAGAATGACATGTGTGTGTGTATATGTGTATATGTATATATATATATATATATATATATATATATATATATATATATATATATATATATATATATATATATATATATATATGTATATATATATATATATATATATATATATATATATATATATATATATATATATATATATATATATATAGATATATATGTATATATGTTGTTTGTTCCGGTTTTACGTCACAGACTCCCTTTTCTACCAAGGGCTAGGACGGTTGCCTTCTTGCGAAGGACTTGTTTTGGCAGATGTAATCGTTACCCTGAGTGCATTCCCTTGCTAACCTCAGACCGTGACGGGGCGCGAACCCTCGACCTGACGCCTCAAGGTCGCGGACGCTATAACTTGAGCCACGATGACTAAATATATATATATATATATATATATATATATATATATATATATATATATATATATATATATATATATATATATATATATATATATATATATATATATATATATATATACACCCACATACATATATATATATATATATATATATATATATATATATATATATATATATATATATATATATATATATATATATATATATATATATATATATATATATATATATATATATATATATATATATATATATATATATATATATATATATATATATATATATATATATATATATATATATATATATATATATATATATATATATATATATATATATATATATATATATATATATATATATATATATATATATATATATATATATATATATATATATATATATATATATATATATATATATATATATATATATATATACCAGTGATTTAATATAAGGCGGGCAGTGTATCAAATAAACAGATGAATATTAGAAAAAACAATACATTAATTGATGGGTAGCACATCGAACTAACCAGACCCAAGCAAAAAAAAAAAAAATTGCTGGTTGGGATACGTCAAATTAATATTATCCGCTCAACAAAACTAAGATTTAATAATTGGCTAGTGTCTCGCAATGAACTTATTCGACTAAACACAAAAGTATCGAGTTAGACTCATTTTGCAAAACGTAATATGAGTGTAAAAAAAAATTAGGCCTGCAATCGCTGTGATGGTTTCTCTTAGCATCCAGAATGTTTAAATTTTTATATTATCTGAATGCCTATTATTCATAATTTTCGATATATTATTTTATACAGTTTGAAATCCGTAACGAGTTCATTTATCAAAGGAAAAACGGATGCTTAAAATTTAAAGTATTTGTCATTTGGAAAAGCGCGCTAGTTGAGGCCAGGAGGTCGAACATTCGCTGCTGATGCCGGCTTTCTTTGACAGACTGCATAATTTGAATGACTTTCAATTATTTAATTATATATATTTATATCTACCAAAGCTATATTTTTTTAAATATTACTGTGAAAACAGGATAATTATTTCTAAATGGACTTCGGTATCTTTAATTCTGGTTACTGTTTTTTTTATTTTAACTATCAAAGTGGACAGACTTGTAGAATATGGTTCCTGCATATTCATAAAAAGGGCCAACTTATGTATATAGAGACCCTCCAGATATTTTTCTACATTTATGAGAATGGTGCTTGCCATAATTTCTTTATTGTAGTGATTTTCCTAAACAGTCCTTATTCGTAATTTTTTTTTTAAACCAAAGCATTAGGCCTACACTAATTATCGCATACTAACCTGCTTCATTTTTTACCCATTTCAGATATCTCTTCTCTAACCCTAACGAAACTTGACATACTTTGGAACACTTTCCGGATGAGATACTTTGGAATGAAATACAATTGTTTTACTTATATATATATATATATATATATATATATATATATATATATATATATATATATATATATATATATATATATATATATATATATATATATATATATATATATATATATATATATATATATTACTTCCTTTTATATATTGTCCTTTCTTCTTCTTCTTCTTCTTCTTCTTCTTCTTCTTCTTCTTCTTCTTCTTCTTCTTCTTCTTCTTCTTGTTTTTGCTTTTGTTTCTGCTTTTGCTTTTGTTTTTGTTATTTTTATTGTTATTGTTATTGTTTTTGTTATTTTTATTGTTATTGTTATTGTTATTGTTATTGTTTTTGTTATTGTTTTTTTTGTTTTTGTTTTGTTTTTGTTTTTGTTTTTGTTTTTGTCTTTGCTTTTGTTATTGTTTTTGTTATTGTTTTTGTTTTTGTTTTTGTTTTTGTTTTTGTTTTTGTTTTGTTTTTGTTTTTGTTTTTGTTTTTGTCTTTGCTTTTGTTTTTGTTATTATTATTATTATTATTATTATTATTATTATTATTATTATTATTATTATTATCATTATTATTATTATAATAATAATAATAATAATAATAATAATAATAATAATAATAATAATAATAATAATAATAATAATAATTATTATTATTATTATTATTATTATTATTATTAGGTTAATAAGGGCATGCACTCAGGGTAACGATTACATCTGCCAAAACAAGTCCTTCGCAAGAAGGCAACCGTCCAAGCCCTTGGTTGAAAAGGGAGTCCGTGACGTAAAACCGGAACTAACTAAACATTATTGTTATTATTATTAACGTAATCTTACTTGCTGGTTAATGCAGTACCCATTGTCCGTTTGCTCATGATGACTGATGTAGAAAAGTGAAAAATTTCGTTGTCCACCCAAAATTTTCTCTATCTCTTTCTCGCACACACACACATACACACACACACACACACACACACACACACACACACACACACACACACACACACACACACACACACACACACACACACACACACACACACACACACACACACATAGCTAAGCTTGAAAAAGTTCAAAGACATGCCACGAAACTGGTGCCAGAAATACGCAATCTCAGTTATGATGAGAGGCTGAGGGAATTAGACTTACCATCACTCGAAGCTAGAAGAGTGAGGGGGGATATGGTGACAGTCTTTAAATTCCTTCATGGTTATGATAGAGTGGATAGGGATCGATATTTCGATATGGCTGGCTCTAGAACTAGAGGTCATAGTTTGAAGCTTGGTAAGAAAACTTCTTTGCAGGATGTAAGGAAATACTTTTTCAGTGTAAGAGTAGTTGATAATTAGAATTGGCTAAGCGAGGAGGTAGTTAATGGTATCTCAATCCATAGTTTTAAGGACAGGTACGATAAGTATCACTAAGTCTAAAAATGGAACCGATCAAGAGACGGGAAGATACGAGCTTTGGGCTCTTTCCCGTAAACACAATTAGGTAATCACAATTAGGTAATCACATGGAAATAGAATGAAACGAGTGTTGCTTATGAATGATATACTTTTGAAAGGTTCATTCACCCGACGCCTTCATTCACACGAATGAGAAATGAATGGTGTGGGGTGGGAGGGTGATGGTCCAAGGTGGATGGGTTTTATGGAAGTGGAGGAAGGATGGGTAATGGGTATTGGCACTGAAGATTTTAAATGGGATGAATGAGCTGGGGAATATAGGCGAATTCAGTTGCAAATAAGCGGCTTTCCGCCAGCTGCTTCCACTTACTTATTTTTGTATTTCTTGGTGTATTTTAGTGTGTATTTGGTATTATTTTTTCTTATTTTACTTTTTGAGTTTTGAGAAAGGATAGAGGCAAATTGTAGTTCTAGAGTGAAATGCTGAATAAAATGTAAGAGATATATATACATATATATATATATATATATATATATATATATATATATATATATATATATATATATATATATATATATATATATATATATATATATATATATATGTATGTATGTATGTATGTATGTATGTATGTATGTATGTATGTATGTATGTGTGTGTGTGTGTGTGTGTGTGTGTGTGTGTGTGTGTGTGTGTGTGTGTGTGTGTGTGTGTGTGTGTGTGTGTGTGTGTGTGTGTGTGTGTGTGTGTATGTATGTATGTATGTATGTATGTATGTATGTATGTATGTATGTATGTATGTATGTATGTATGTATGTATGTATGTATGTATGTATGTATGCATGTATGTATGTATGTATGTATGTATGTATGTATGTATGTATGTAATGTGTGTGCATCAGATAACTAGAACTGTATCTGTATACACTGAAATGAAGTATGAGATATACTGAATTTACAGGACATTGTCACGAAATCAATAAATAGTGGATATATCCACACAACTAGCAAGGACCTGATAGTTGGACAATATATCTTATCAACTAGATCCAATCAACACAATGTTCAATGATGGCTGGCCTTTGAATCAAATTAAGCGGAGCCACTCAACAAAACTATTGATGCCTTTGCAGTTAACCGAAT
>JAXCGZ010017631.1:20000-22500 GCA_037179515.1 Halocaridina rubra | reverse complement strand
CTAGCCCTTGGTAGAAAAGGGAGTCCGTGATGTAAAACCGAAACGAAATTCTTCGAGAGCAGTCTGGACCTGTACAAAATAAGAGTCTGCTGTCTTGGAGTTTTTCTTTGTTTTTACAAATTATGAAATTGAAATATCTTTTGGCTATAATTATAAACTTACGCACTCTGTCATAAAAATTATTCTTGAACCTGATTTATAGTTACCTTAAGAGTTTACAAACATCATTGTGAATTGGAACTTTTTTTTTAAATAAATTTTCGATGCTGCTTTGTAAAAATGTTCGGAAATTGGAAAGGGCTGTCATGCCTACAGTGTCTCTGACCCGTATGTCGCTACTGAGGGGGCGGGGTAAGAATTCTTCCTCCGTGTTCCCCTGCGTGTCGTAAAAGTCGACTAAATGGGGCAGAGCGAGGGGACTGAGAATCCCCTCGTCTGTATTTTCTTCCCGCAATGAGTCAAGGTATTTTACTTTGACTCAGCCACCCCCTTATAAGGGGGATTATGGCTCATGTATATAGATCGATAGACATTGCGTTAATCTGTATTTCTTATTGCAACTTCATGATATGACCTGATCATATATATATATTTTTTGTATGTTTCATTCCACAATATGAATGCTTGTCAGTGTCATATTCGTGGTGGAGGGTTGTCATACATCACTGATATACCAAAATTAACTCAATTTTATTTGTAACTTATTGATCAGTCATTTGTTAAGTATACTTCAGAATTTGTATGTTTTCTAACCGTTATTTTAAGTAGGCCTAGAGGGCTTGGGTTTTGTATATATATATATATATATATATATATATATATATATATCTATATATATATATAGATGTAGATAGATGTAGATAGATGATAGATAGATATATATAGATATATCTATCTATCTATATCTATATATATATATATATATATATATATTTTATATATATATATATATATATATATATATATATATATATATATATATATATATATATATATATATATATATATATATATATATATATATATATATATATATTTATGAATGTATGCGATCTCTATATTATTATAAATATAGCATAGAATTTTGCTTGTGCATGTACATATACTGGTATACTATTATACCATTGAAATACATATGTAGCTTTGTCTCTCAAAATATAGAAGTTTATGATATCGTACCAAATGAGGGCTGTGGTATCTCAGTGGTAGAGCGCGCAAGTCAGAAAGTGACGTGCTTTACATTATGAAGATCGATATCGCCGCGGGTCGTTAGGAAGAGCGTCCAGCTTTAATCTTCTTATAGCTGCAGCATATCTTTGTCCACCCCCTTTCGAATCTATATATAAACCTTTATTTCCATTATACAATGGGTAAATACCCATTGTCAGCTGGGGCAAGCCCCAACCATCCCACTGTGGTGCCCAGCCACAGCAGTAACCTGCCAGTAAACAGCTTAAACTCTCGGTCCTGGACGGGAACCGATCTCTCGTTACCACTGTAAAACTTAAAAAAACATTCTATCGCACCAAACATATATATCCTTAAGGTTTTATCTTTCTAAATCTTATCTGCAAAGTAATCCCCTTATTGTATGCTTTTTTTTATGTTGGCTATCCCCCAATTGGGGGAGACAGCCAAGGTAGATAGATAGATAGATCTGCAAATTATGTTACCCATTGAAGCCATATTTTTCTATTCCATGAGGGTAAATTATATCTTGAGATGATAAGAGAGATTCTCATTTTGTGATACCTGAGCAGTGCTCTTGTTTTCTTCAATGCCCGAGGCTTTGAGATTGGAAGAACCTATGAAAATTTCGCAAGACAATGAAAGCTCCATTTCATTGGTGGTTATATTTCGTTAAACGGAATGCATTTTTTTTTTGAAGGGAGCGATTCCGATTTCATAGAAGGATCATTTAACCTTTATTTTTGTTTTGTTTTGTGCGAAGTTTGTTTTTTACAGTGAAGAAATATGGTCTGTGATATTTATCTGTCATAATAGCAGTATATCTTTTATTTTTGGAGTTTATATTGAATTGAATCTGACGTTCCGGTTTTACGTCACGGACTCCCTTTTCTTCCAAGGGCTATGACGGTTGCCTTTTTGCGAAGGACTTGTTTTGGCAGATTTAATTGTTACCCTGAGTGAATGCTCTTGCTAACCTCAGACCGTGACGGGGCGCGAACGCTCGACCTGACGCCTCAAAGTCGCGGACGTATCACACTAAAAATCTCCATACTGCCATCTACCTCATTGCTAATACTTTACTTTGGAATATATTAAAATTTCTTTAAATGCATCAACTTTACCCACCTATTCATAAATACATTTTGAATGCCTTTATTGGTGAGTTATAAATAAAGTAGTCACCGTGGCTCAAGCGGTAGCGTCCTCGACTCTGAGGCGTCAGGTCGAGGGTTCGCGCCCCGTCACGGTCTGTGGTTAAGCAAGGGCATGCACTCAGGGTAACGATTACATCTGCCAAAACAAGTCCTTC
>JAXCGZ010017631.1:0-7500 GCA_037179515.1 Halocaridina rubra | reverse complement strand
TTGTCCATGTGCCTGAAGGCTACCCTTACATTTGATAAGAATGCATATGCTGCCCTTACTACGCCATTTATATGTATTTCTGGAGACAAATCTGCCAGTATGTTTACTCCTAGATCTCTCTCATTTTCTGTCTCTTGAAGTTGTACTCCAGCCACCGAGTAGTCAAGCTTGGGCCTTCTTGCACTTGTACCCATTCTCATTACCTTACATTTTGAGGTATTGAATTTCATTAGCCACTTTTCTGACCACTCATGCAGATTATTTAGATCCTCCTGAAGTTCTCTACCATTGTTCTCGTTTTTTACTTTCTTCACAATCTTTGCATCATCTGCAAACATATTCATGAATGAATTTACAGACTCTGGTAGGTCATTTACATATACAAGGAACAAAAGTGGCCCTAAAACTGAACCCTGTGGGACTCCACTACTAACTCTTCTCCATTCAGACACTGAGTGTCTTACTCTAACCCTCTGTTCCCTTCCTTCTAAGTAAGTTTTTATCCATTCCAAGACATTTCCACCTATTCTAGCCATTGATTGCAGCTTCTTAATAAGTCTCCCATGTGGAACAGTGTCAAACGCTTTCTGGAAGTCTAGGAATATGCAATCTGCCCAGCCCTCTCTTTCCTGTAAGATTTGGCTTACCTCATCATAAAATTCTAATAAGTTTGTTACTGTTGATCTTCCTTCTCTGAAGCCATGTTGCCTCACTGACAAAAAGTTGAAGGATTCCAAGTGAAGAGAGATATGTTTCCTTAGTAGTTTCTCCATAAGTTTGCAAACTATGCTGGTCAAGGAAACTGGTCTATAGTTCAGAGCCGTATCCCTCCTTCCCTTTTTGAAGATAGGTATCACATTTGCTTGTTTCCAGCATCTTGGAATCTCCCCCGACTCCAATGACTCCTTAAATATGATACTTAGTGCCACTGATATTGTGTTTGCGCATTTTTTAAGCACATGAGGGGATATGTCATCAGGACCTGTAGCTTTATGAACATCTAAATCCATCAGCGCTTTGCATACCTCTGTGGCTGTAAGGTTGATGTTCTCTAATACCGGCCCTTGAGCTTCTATCACTGCAATCTGAGGGGGTGGGGTATTTTCTACTGTAAATACTGACTGAAACTCCTTGTTCAATTCTTTGCAGATCTCTTCGTCCGTCTCAGTGATGCTTCCATCCGCTCTCTTTAGCCTTAAAACCTGTTCTTTTACCTTCAGTTTTCCTCTGATAAAGCTGTGGAAAAGCTTGGGATTTTCTTTAGCCTTCCTGGTGATGTCCCTCTCATAATCTTTCTCTGCCTCTCTCCTTTTACTTAGGTAGTCATTTCTTGCTCTTTTGTAGGTTTGCCAGGCATTTATGTTTTTTCTCCTCCTATACCTTTTCCAGCATTTGTCTCTCCACTCCTTAGCTCTTTTACACCCATTATCGAACCATTTCTCTCTGGCATGAATTACACCTACTTTGGTGACAGGTATGCAGCAATCTACTATCTTCCCATATTTCTCACAAAAGATGTCATACATTTCTTGTACAGATTTGTTGTAAAATAAGGTTCTCCAGTCAATAACTGCAAAAAGCTCATTCATTTTGATGTAATCTCCTTTCTGATAGTTCCTCCTCATGTCCTCAGTGCCTCTACTCTCAGGAAGAATGTCTTCAATGATATACTCCATCAACAACACACAGTGGTCACTCTTTCCAATTGGTGGTTCATACTCAATATTTTCAATATCCAACACATTATCTGTGAACACCAGATCAAGTAGTGATGGCTCATCCCCACCCCTGGCTCTTGTTGGTTCCATTACATGTTGGTGTAGGAAATTTCCTTGTACGCAATCTAGGAATCTTGCCCCAAAGGAGTCCTCACCACTGTGTGGGTCAAGATTTATCCAATCTATCTCTTTATGATTAAAGTCTCCCATAATCAAAATCCTACATTTTTTCTCCCGCGCCATGTTAACAACTGAGTTTATGACTTCAATCGTACCTATATGACTTTCCTCATAAATTTCAAGCCTATTTCGGTTTCTTGGTGGGTTGTATACAACAGTTATTATAATGCTCTCTGACCCAGTATTTATGCGAGCAACAAGAAATTCCCTGAACTCACTTTCTATAGCCAAGTTTATTTCTTCAACTTGAATCCTCTCACTTATGAGCAGTGCTATCCCTCCACCAGTCCTCTCAGATCTTTCGACCCTTAGTATTCTGAAGCCCTTAGGAAAAACTGTGACACTGTTTATGTCCTCACTCAACTTAGTCTCTGTAATTGCTACTATATCTGCCTTACTGTTGTGAATCCTATCTTTTAATTCTACTGCCTTACCAGCTAATCCATCAGCATTTGTGTATAACAATCTTAATGAGGCCCCATCCCCTGATCTTCTGTCATTATCTTCTTTATCTCCCCTTTGTCTGGAAGTATTCCGTAACGAAAATTTTTCTTCTCTTCTTCATTTCTTTCATCATTTAACCTTCTTGCCTCTTGCAACAAGTTTTTGATCTTTCCCATCTCTTCCTGTGTTCTGTATCGTCTAATGAACGTGTGTGTGTGTGTGTGTGTGTGTGTGTGTGTGTGTGTGTGTGTGTGTGTGTGTGTAGATTTTTATAATAGTATGTTTTCAATTTGAATTTCAATTATAAGTTATTTTTATTTGCTTGTATTTTTAAGGTTTTCAATTGGGATTTCAATTTCTGCGTGTGTGTTTATTTTTTATTTTTTTGTATATCTAGATTTTTATATTCGAGTTTTCATTTTTAGTTTTAATTACAATTGTTTTTTTTGCACTTTTATTCAAGAGTTTGATTCATGTTTCTCTATACTCGTATTTTTTTTTAATTTTCCTTACTTACCGTCCTAGCCCTTGGTAGAAAAGGGAGTCCGTGACGTAAAACCGGAACAACAACATGTCTGGATTTTCATATTCGAATGTTTTCATTTTGAATTTTGAATTTTTTTTAAGTTTTAATTTGCTCTATTTTATTATAACAAATATAATTTGGATTCCTAAATATATATGTATGTAAATTTGGTTCTTTCCTATTTAATATGAATATGAAGAATTTGGATTCCTGATTATATATGGATGGAAAATTGTTTTTTTTTCTATTTTATATACATTATTTTTTTTTTATTTTGATGTGTTAATATTAAATTTTTATTTCTCATCTGTGTGAAATTGTTTTCACTGGACTTTTTTTATTTTATTATTTTTTATTTATTGTTTTTTATTTTAATTTTTCTATTTTCATCTTTATTTATTTTAATTCCCTTTAAAAAAAAACATTCTTTTTTTTATTTTCGGTTTATTGTTTATTAAAATTTGACCTCTCCCACATATTTTATTTTTCATTAATGGTTTTTTTTTTCAGTTTATTGTTCATCAAATTTGACCTCTCCCACATATTTTATTTTTCATTAATGTTTTTTTTTTTTCAGTTTATTGTTCATCAAATTTGACCTCTCCCACATATTTTATTTTTCATTAATGTTTTTTTTTTTTTTTTCAATTTATTGTTCATCAAATTTGACCTCTCCCACATATTTTATTTTTCATTAATGTTTTTTTTTTTCAGTTTATTGTTCATCAAATTTGACCTCTCCCACATATTTTATTTTTCATTAATGTTTTTCATTAATTTTTTTTTTTTATTTTCAGTTTATTGATTATTCAAATTTGACCTCTCCCACGTATTTTATTTATCTTTTCTTTTAATTTCAGTTTATTGATTATTCTAATTTGACCTCTCCCACATATTTTATTTTTCATTAATGTTTTTTTTTTTCAGTTTATTGCTTATTCAACTTTGACCTCTCCCACGTATCTTATTTCTTTTTTTTTTAATTTCAGTTTATTGTTTATTCTAATTTGACCTCTCCCACGTATTTTATTTTTCATTTTTTAATTTCAGTTTATTGTTTATTCAAATTTGACCTCTCCCACATATTTTATTTTTCATTAATGTTTTTTTTTTAATTTTCAGTTTATTGTTCATCAAATTTGACCTCTCCCACGTATTTTATATATCTTTTTTTTTAATTTCAGTTTATTGTTTATTCAAATTTGACCCCTCCCACGTATTTTATTTATCTTTTTTTTTATTTCAGTTTATTGATTATTCTAATTTGACCTCTCCCACGTATTTTATTTATCATTTTTTAATTTTCAGTTTCTTGTTTATTCAAATTTGACCTCTCCCACATATTTTATATATCTTTTTTTTTAATTTTCAGTTTATTGTTTATTCTAATTTGACCTCTCCCACGTATTTTATATATCATTTTTTAATTTCAGTTTATTGATTATTCTAATTTGACCTCTCCCACGTATTTTATATATCTTTTTTTATTTTCAGTTTATTTTTTATTCTAATTTGACCTCTCCCACGTATTTTATATATAATTTTTTAATTTCAGTTTATTGATTATTCTAATTTGACCTCTCCCACGTATTTTATTTTTCCTTTTCTTTTAATTTCAGTTTATTGATTATTCTAATTTGACCTCTCCCACGTATTTTATTTATCATTTTTTAATTTCATTTTATTGATTATTCTAATTTGACCTCTTCCACGTATTTTATTTTTCCTTTTCTTTTAATTTCAGTTTATTGATTATTCTAATTTGACCTCTCCCACATATTTTATATATCCTTTTTTATTTTCAGTTTATTGATTATTCAACTTTGACCTCTCCCACGTATTTTATTTTTCCTTTTCTTTTAATTTCAGTTTATTGATTATTCTAATTTGACCTTTCCCACGTATTTTATTTATATATTTTTTTTAATTTCAGTTTATTGATTATTCTAATTTGACCTCTCCCACATATTTTATTTTTCCTTTTCTTTTAATTTCAGTTTATGGATTATTCTAATTTGACCTCTCCCACATATTTTATATATCTTTTTTTTTATTTTCAGTTTATTGATTATTCTAATTTGACCTCTCCCACATATTTTATTTTTCCTTTTCTTTTAATTTCAGTTTATGGATTATTCTAATTTGACCTCTCCCACATATTTTATATATCTTTTTTTTTATTTTCAGTTTATTGATTATTCTAATTTGACCTCTCCCACATATTTTATTTTTTTTTATTTTTTTTTTTAAGCAAAACTCCGATTGGTAAAAGTTTACTTTCACACACCTATTTAGGAAAAAAATATTACGAAATATGTAATGATATTAAGTCAGGTTTGTTTAAGTTACGTTATGTTATGTCAACTCGTCCACAGTTGATTCACAAGTTGATTAGTAACAATATAAGTTTGTTATGATTATTCACCCCATTTTGACATACAACTTGATTAATTACAATTTTGGTTTTAAGTCGTATTAAAGATTTTATTTATATTTTTTAATGTTTTTATTTCACTTGTTGGGAGGTTTTAAAGTAAATAATTTACTTTTCTCTTGATTGAATGTTTTTTTTCTGCTTCCATTTAGGAATTTCAATTCTTGTTCTGTTTATATTCTTCTGTGCTATTTTGGATAAACTTCTGTTTTCATTTTTCTTTCATCTCTTCTACTTTTTTTCCCCAGGAAAGATAATAATCAGAGCGGTATTTCCCTTACACGAATTTCCTTTTAAGAACGTCACATAAACTCCGAATTATTATTAGGGCCCAAAACGGACCTCTGGTGAAGGGGAGAGTCAGATATGGTTTACTTTCATTATTTGAGAAACTGATATAACAAATGCAGTTGTACATCTATTTGCACATACATACATGCGTACATATGCACATACATACAGATATATTTCATGGACCTGAATCTTATAAATATAATATTATTGGATACGAAGGAAAATGGAAACAAGCGCTTTTGAATATTTTATGTACTTATTTAAGGTATTGATGAATACTTAATATCCTTGTACATTATGTACTCGGAAGCGTTAAGATATTCCGGTGTTTTCGTGGTCATGCTTATCCAATATATATATATATATATATATATATATATATATATATATATATATATATATATATATATATATATATATGTATATATATATATTAGTATATATAGTAATGGTGTCAGGAAGGGTATATCTACATTAAAGCTTCGATTTAATTATTGGAAGGGAATAGGTCTCCATCATTGTATAACTCCAATATAGAAAGGCAAAATAAGAGAATATTTTAATGTAGATAAGTTGTCATCGTATTGTTCCGGTTTTACGTCACGGAACCCCTTCTCTACCAAAGGCTAGGACGGTTGCCTCTTGCGAAGGACTGTTTTGGCAGATGTAATCCTTACCCTAAGTGCATGCCCCTGCTAACCTCAGACCGTGACGGGGCGTGAACCCTCGACCTGACACCTCAGAGTCGCGGACGCTACCGCTTGAGCCACGGTGACTACATAGGTTGTCATCATATTATTACCTTAAAATTGACGCTATGTGAGACTTACTGTGAGGGAAAACTAGCCATCATTTAATTAATTAGCAAGCTTAATAAGTGAAACTAAGTAGGGTGAAATAGGTTTGCCATCTATTTAACATGATGCACTCAAATATCGTAGGAAGGAAAATTGGTTGCCATCTATTTATACATATATAGATCATGACTGCATCTCCATTGCAAAGGGATGGCCGAGTCAACACACACATTTACCCAAAAGCTAATATACCTCGATCACTCCTCTAAGCTACTTGGGATAATTACCCCCACCACCACCCTTCTTAGGTCACCCACAGTGGTTATTGCGTAATATTCTGCCACGAGGCCCGACATATAATAAAGTCAAGAAGTGAGAATTATTGGAAAGAAATAATTGACTGACATTATATATTTTTTTTTTACTGGCAGAGATGAGAGTAATTGGGAAATAGTTGCTTGCCACTATTTTACCCAATTTTTGAGTGCAAGAAGTGAGAACCCAATTTTTGAGTGCAAGAAGTGAGAACCCAATTTTTGAGTGCAAGAAGTGAGAACCCAATTTTTGAGTGCAAGAAGTGAGAACCCAATTTTTGAGTGCAAGAAGTGAGAATAATTGAGGTGAAACAGGTTGCCATCATGTTCGTAATTTGCAAATGGCAGATATCGTGTGGAGGAAAAGGACTGTCATCATTGTTGTAAATATGATAAAGAAAAACAAGACGTGAGAATAATTGGTGGAAATGAGGAAATTAAGTTGCCATTATTTTATTGAAAATGAGGAATATAGGTTGCCATTATTTTATTGGAAATGAGGAAAATAGGTTGCCATTATTTTATTGGAAATGAGAAAAATAGGTTGCCATTATTTTATTGAAAATGAGGAAAATAGGTTGCCATTATTTTATTGGAAATGAGGAAAATAGGTTGCCATTATTTCATTGGAAATGAGGAAAATAGGTTGCCATTATTTTATTGAAAATGAGGAAAATAGGTTGCCATTATTTTATTGAAAATGAGGAAAATAGGTTGCCATTATTTCATTGAAAATGAGGATAATAATTTGCCATTATGTTATTAATTTGATAAATCCTCACAGATGAGACAC
>JAXCGZ010017630.1:0-49761 GCA_037179515.1 Halocaridina rubra | reverse complement strand
GAATGTTTCGATGGTTTCCATGTTTGTTTCCTGTGACTGCCTGGTGTCCATGGTGGTTTCCTAAACAGTCAATAACGAAGTGCCAAAACAACCACACAAAAAAACAAATCTCTACAATACAGTAGTAGAAAAAAAAATTATAGAACCACACAACACCTAGGAGAGGAAAAAAAATTCAACACCACAGTTCAAACTTAAACGTAAAAGTTATCTCAAAACCTCACCATAAAAGTGACTCAAAATTCAATCAAGTGCAACAGCAGCAAAATGTTGCAAAACAGTGCATGAAACACTGGTAATACAGAATGGCAGTTGTGCCTGCTTAACAGCAATATGTGGCAGTACCTGCGGTAATCGTGCAAATGAAAGGAATGAGCAACACAATCAAGTGCAACAGCAACAAAATGTTGCAAAACAGTGCATGAAACACTGGTAATACAGAATGGCAGTCGTGCCTGCTTAACAGCAATACGTGGCAGTACCTGCAGTTATGGTGCAAATGAAAGGAATGAGCAATAACGAATTTTACCAACTAGCACCCAGTGCCTGAGAGTACAAACAAGTACAGTATAGTGGTCGTGCCTGCGTATGAGCGCGTATATGGCAGTACCCACAAATAAAATGTTGTAAGTAATACGAACAAGTACAGTATAGCGGTCGTGCCTGCGTATGAGCGCGTATATGGCAGTACCCACAAATAAAATGTCGTAAGTAAAATTCTGGAGTGTTACCAAAAGGGCACAGATCCTATGCAAAATACACCATCGATAAGCTAACAGCTTACTAGGCAGCCAGATTACACATTTCTACAAGTAATGAGAAAATTTATTTTCAAGTGACAACTCAGACACATGAAAGGCTTAGCCTAGGCTCGATAAATGACACCAAAATTTTTCTTCCAATCAATGAGCAGTCAATGCTTGAATATAAAACACAATTATAAGCAAAAATACTTAATATGCTTTCTCCCAATTCCTAAATCCCAAGGAAATATAAACAATTCCTAACAAGTATCACCCTTTAACGGATATATAAAACACGAATGCTTTAAAACTCAATCTTATCACGCAAATAAATGAAATTTTATATAACACGTCTTCTCGTCATGCAAAATTTCTAAAGTCTGTTACCACATAATCTCATGTAGATTTCCTGAAATATTGTTTACCACATGGGAAACAAGAAACTATTAGTTACCATAATTAATATTGAAAACAAAAAAAAATATTTTATCCGCAACGTCTCTAACGCGAAAATTTTCGTGTGCAGCCTATGATTCATTCATTTCAATAATCGAGCCAATGGTAATCGGGTTTCATGTGCAATGTTAAAAAGCAAAATAAAAATAAATTTATCAAATCAGTCTGTCTGTTCGGGTCCCTGTTCGGGCGCCAATCTTGTTGGAGTTTAGGATGGTAGAGTGTTGTTAAGATTCTGTTTTACTAAGGGGACTCAAAGTACCGAGCTTGGTTAAGAGCTCACAAACAGACAGGACAGATATTTGTACTTGAACACCCCATCTCTATTACCATTAGTCGGTTAAATGAAACTCAGAATTCAACTTTCTTTTAATTTTGGAAATGCAATGACATTAAAACAATTGAATTAAATTTCTCAAATTAAATTTTATGAAATGCTGCCTCGAATCCTGGAGGTGGTGAGCACGATTTCGTTTCCCGGCGCCACAGACGTATGCCAAGACTTTGGCCTCAACTCGATGATTACCTCTGTCACACAGGCAGAGTAGAATACAGGACACTGCAATTTCAGAAACAGAAATGACACACTATTTATAATGGGAAACTGAAAGCATGAGCACACATATAATGAGTCTCCAATGTCATTCTACTGGATGAAAATATATTGGTTATTCACAGCTAACCAGAAATATTTATGCTACCAAAATAGCATACAAAACCATTAATTCTTTACTGGTTTTAAAGGAAAACAATATATTCACAATAAATGAAGAATAAGCAAGACGAATACAGTACTGTATGTATTCCTTAAATTGTGTGTAACCACAAAAGTCGCAATGCTTATTACTGATTAACAATTAATTTGGTAAAACACTCTATTTAGGATAAAGGAAGAATCTACGAGATAAATACAGTATTCATTCACTTTTGGTTATCAAGAACTGTTTGCAATGAAAAAAAAGGGTGCAAAACCACCTTTTGAGGTGTTCGCAACTTATAACTCAAAACACTTTATCCCCAACATATGAAGAATTAGCAAGATAAATACAGTATGCATTCATTAAATTGTGGTTAACAGGAAATATTTGCAAAGCCAACAGGGTAAAACTACCTTTTAATTATTTGCAATTTGTATAGCAATTAGCTTTATTGACGAGTTTTTTTACGTAAAACACTTTATTTACGATGATAGAAAGGGGTGAAATGAAATTAGAATTTATTAGGAAAAGAGATAGATTTTTACGGGCTCATAACCAGTCTTCAGAGGATGAGATTTTCGTTTATCACATTCAATGAAAAGAAACTTCTTAGCAATGTATATCAGCTGTAATTTACAGGTTAAGGAATTAACTTTGGCATGTGAGATTCCAGTTTGGCAATCTACAAAATTTCGTGTGTATGGAAATGGAATCTGAGAATAAAAATCCGTAAGATTTAGCCAGTAACGAATGTAACTAATTCTCGAAAATAAACCAATTTGCTTGACCCACGAGCTTTACCATACACTATTCCTCACCTTGTTGTGCTAGATGAATTCCTGTGAAGATGCCACGTAAATAAGGTTTGAAATAAACTTAGACTGCTCAGGAGAGATGTTGCCTCTTGGAAGTTTGGGCGCCAACCGAGGGCGTCTCATTGTCCCTCCTGGTGAGTTCATCTGTAGGATACATTTTCTAGAGCAGTAACTGGCTCTGATATAATTTAAGGACTATTTTAGTGGTAGTCCCTGGCAGGCATTTATAGCAGAGATGCAAGGGAGAGACATTATTTTTTAGGTGCAACAAGTGGAAGCAAATAAAATAAAACGAGAATAATAATGAAAAGTTAGGTTACTGGTAAACAATCTCCAGAATGTTTTTGACTCGTAGCAGACGAAAAATAGGAGCAGCCTTTATATCGGGGCTATACTTCTACACGTACCAGAAGAGTAAATAAGGTATATTTAAAATTAGCTATAAGCTAAAATACAAAATGCAAATAATCATAATTTGCAAAAGTCAAGAAGTGGGAAATATTTTTTTAGTTAGAAACTAACAGTTAAGTTACTAATTTAATTAATAAGGCATCTAACAGCCTTTGGTTACTTTGAGCGAAACACTCTGTCTCAGTGTTCAAGTACAAATATCTGTCCTGTCTGTTTGTGAGCTCTTAACCGAGCTCGGTACTTTGAGTCTCCTTCGTAAAACAGAATCTTAACAACACTCAACCATCCTAACCCCAACACACATGGGTACGTTCCGCAAGGGTGTATGAACTTGCTATACTAAAGAAAGCTAAATAATACCCATTTTACACGTACATGACCAAACTGAAATACGCATGTAAGCTAAACTAAACAAGTATAGTATTAGAGATATAAAAGATAAACAAAAATAAGCAACACACCAGAAAAGTAATCTTTACAGACTAGTTAAGCTGAGGCTAGCAGCACCAGCTTCCTCATTTAGGGTAACGACCATCGACTTAGTAGATCAGTGAGGTCATTGTCCTTTTCATCTTGTTGGGCAGTGAACTTGAAAAGATTATGGTAAAGTGCCCACCTTTTCAGCCAAGGATTCAGGTTGTTTGCAGTACGTGAATATAGGAGAGAACAGTGGTCTGTTCTTGGTGTAAAATGTCTTCTATATAGGTGGACTACAAAATTCTTTATGGCCCAGTATGCAGCCTGAGATTCCTTTCCCACAGTGGAGTAAGTCCGCTCTTCAGGGCGAAGCCCACGGCTCGTATATCACACTGGAGCTACTTCTACTAGGTTGTCCAACCGGGCTTGCAAGAGCACGATGCCCAGGCCTTTGTCTGAGGGGTCTGTCTGCAAGATAAAGGGAAAATCGGGATTTACCAGTTGTAATACTGGCTACCCCGCCAATGCTTCTCTGAGCTTGAAAAATGCTCTCTCCACCTCGTCTGTCCATTGGACAGGGGAGGTTTTACTTCTCTCTGAGAAGGTCATTTACTGCAAAGGGGCAGCGATAGTATTAAAGTGGGGAATAAACCATTGGTGGTAGCCAACACTACCCAGGAATGATCTCCTTATAGTGACAGTGGCAGGTTTCTCCATATCCTTAATAGCATGCGCATTTTTCTGTAAAGGGGACATAACTCCTTCTCTTACCAATTGACAAGATACTGTGATTGTGTAAAACCAATCTCGCATTTGGAAGGCTTGAAATGAAGTCCATGCTGGTTCAGGAGAGCGAAAACTCTGCAGAAAGTCATGAGGTGCAATGACCAATCCTGAGACTGCACCAAGATGTTCTCCATAAAGCATGAAACATTGTCGAGGTCCTGCAATACTGTCCTCTTGAGCCGGCAAAAGCAGCCAGGGGCACTCACCATACCTAAAGGCATGGCCCTGAACTGGTACAGACTGTATCTTGTAGAAAAGGCTGTTAGAGGCTTGGTAGTCTCACTCAATGGGACTTCCCAAAATCAACTGGCCAAATCCAATTTGGAGAGGTAGCGGGCTCATGAGAGTAATAAGAAAATATGCTCGGCATCAGCAATGGGCTCTCCATCAAACATGCAAACAAACATTTATTTCCATTTTTGTACAATGGTTATTCTTCTAAAAGTAAAAGTAACTTGTAAGTAGACATGTAATTGAACTAATAAGTAAGAGGGTACTACATACAGTTAAATCAAATGTAGCTTTCCTAGAAAATAATAATGCTGTAATAAAAATGTTAACAATAATGTTAATAATAAAATAGTAATTATAACACTCGATACAGTATCATCATTATCGGCATCATCACCATATTTGTTTTCCTTACAATGAGAATAATTAGTTCTTTAATTAGAGAACAGAGAAGTCGATATCAGTTTACATATAGAGAGGTTAGTGTTAAGGGAAATTGCATTATATCATCAAGTTTAGTTTATGTGCGAGCAGCATCTATTTGTCAAAAAGAAAATTATATAGTTTGCCTTTGAAAGCTGTGAAGGAGGATGCATTTTTAAGATGCTCTGGAATATTGTTCCAGAGTGTTGGCCCTTTAATAGTGATCATCTTTTAACCTGCTGCTGTGTTTGTTCTCTGAATAAAGAGCTCACTGCTCTGTCTTGTGTTGGTTCCCCTTATATCCCTGACTGTTTTTAAATCAAATAGCCAATTAAGATAATGATGGTCCAAAATTTTATATACAAAAACATAAATAGCATAAGTGACCTTGTTTTCTGCCCGCAGCAACCTAAGTTTAATGAGAGCTGGTGTGATGTGGTCATATTTTCTTATTCCTCCCAGGGCAACTCGAGCTGCAAAATTGATAAGCTTCTGTATTCTGTTTATCTGAGTCTTAGTGGTAGCTCCCCAAACAGTTGTGCAGTAAGTATTGTGATTTAGGGCTAGAGATTCAACAACAGTTATTCGAGTGGTAGTCTCAAAATTGTCTTTTATACGTGATAAGTACATTAATGTTCCTGTAACCTTTTTGCATACTTTATCTATATGGGAATCAAACAACATGTAGTTATCAAAGTGAATTCCTATGTTTTTGATTGTTTTGCTAGGTGTAATAATATTGCCGCAAAAATTAATTGTTGTGTTTTCTGGAATTTGTGCTATATGGAACTTTGAACCAATAAACATGCATTGTGTTTTAGTTTCGTTAATTAACAGCCCAAGTTCTTGAAAATAGGTTTTAATTTTTGACAGAGTGTTTTCTGCTCTTAAGGTTAGCTCTGGGAGATTATTAATATCACCACTAAGGAGTAGTTGAGTGTCATCTGCATATTGTGCGACTAGACAGTCAGAAATGAAAGCAGATAGATCATTTACGTAAATGGAGAAGAGGATAGGACCAAGTACTGATCCCAGTGGAACACCAAATGATGCATTTTTTGGCGTAGAGATAATGTTGTTAAGATGTATAGACTGTTTGCGATTAGATAGATAGTCTCTAAACCAGCTCGGATCAATATTTAGGTTAGTACATTTACTTATAAGAAGTTCATGGTTTACACTGTTGAAGGCTTTTGATAAGTCTAATAATACAAGCAGATAGATTTTTTTCCTTTCTATGTTATTATAGATACTATTTGCAACTTTGAGCAGTGCAGTTTCCATTGAGAGTTTCGGTCTGAAACCATGTTGGTTAATAACTAATAGTCTATTTGACTCTAAATATTACATAAGTTGGCATGCAACAAGTTTTTCTAATATTTTAGAGAAAACGGGTAGCAGGAAACGGGACGATAGTTTGTCACAACTTCTCTGTCCCCCTTTTTATGCAGAGGTATTACATGTGATTTTTCCAAGAGTCAGGAAACTTTTAGTAACAATGGAAGTGTTCATAATAGTTAGAATATAAGATACAATCATGGGTAGAGCATCTTTGAAGAAATGAAATGCTATACCATCTGGACCATAGGAGCCAAAGTTACTTAGGCTCTTTATGGTAAGAATTAGGGTAGCATAATCGACAGGAATTATCTTGAAGTATTCTCTTGTGTTTACATTGGAATAATTGACATTTAAGAAATTACTCATATTCACTGAGTTGATGTTTTCTTGTGTTTTCTCATATGTATTTTTGCCTACGTCAGCAAAATAGTTATTAAAGTTTTCCGCTTTGTCTTTCAACTCTGAAATATTTTCATATCTTCCTGAGGTAGTCTTTTCATTTGGTATCATGCTTCTTATCACTTTCCATGTTGCTGCTGTATCATGTCTAGATTCCTTAAATTGTTTTTTGTAAAAGTTATTTTTACTTACATTGATGAGAGATCTGACACGTTTCTTTTCTTCTTACGACAGTTGAGGCAGAACTTGTGACTGCCATCTCGCTTACGCACTGCCAGTAATGGAAAACACCAAAGCAAAATGCTCCTTTCAGCTATTCTGAGGCGGAGCCAAGTGCCAAGATCTTCCTTCAGCTGTACGAATAGTTGGTGGGGAAAGCCATAGGAATGCCAAAATGGCTCTGGGTCAGTCAATCTGACATGATGCTCAAGGGTAGCGGTAGTGCCAGGGAGGTCGTTGAAGATGTTCTCGTAGTTCTCTTATATCTCGTTCAGCTGTTCCCATTGACTCAGTTGCAGTCTGGTGTTAATAATGCAATTATTCACACTTTCCTTTCGGTGTGTTGGAATGGCAGTATCTTACCTTCACCAAAAGTTAAGGTTACGTCTCCAATTGCGAGGGGGTCTCTGTGGGTTGAAGGGCATTTTCCAAAAAACTCCAGTCCCGTAAGTCCGTCTCCACCACAAGAGAGGAGTACAGTGTTGCCTCACTTATCGCGGTAGTTCGGTTCCGGGACCCGGCGCGAATCAGGATATCCGCGAAGTAGGATCCGCCTATATGTACATAGATATTTTAACATATTTTTACGTTTACACTGTATAAACCCTCCCTGCACTGTCAAAAAAACACCCTTTACATTATAAATAACAGCAAGCAACGTAAATTTTTATGAAAGTGATAGATAAACTTACGGTGAATGAGGTGATAATGACGTGACATATATACTCATTTACAATTATTTTTTCATTTACATACTGTATAAACCCTCCCTGCACTGTTAAAAAACACCCTTTACATTATAAATAACAGCAAGCAACGTAAATTTTTATGAAAGTGATAGATAAAATTACGGTGAATAAGGTGATAATGACGTGACATTGTAGACCTGATAAGAAAGCTTGGAGTAGTATGTGGTCCTGAGGATATTGTAAACATACACCAACTAGGTAAATATTCGAGGGAAGGAAAGCCGAGACCAACAAAAGTAACCTTTGAGAGAGGGGAAACATGTAGGGAAATATTGTTGAGAAAAAAAAGTCTAAAAGACCTTCAAGAATGCAAAGAAGTGTTCATTAGACGATACAGAACACAGGAAGAGATGGGAAAGATCAAAAACTTGTTGCAAGAGGCAAGAAGGTTAAATAATGAAAGAAATGAAAAAGAGAAGAAAAATTTTCGTTACAGAATACTTCCAGACAAAGGGGAGATAAAGAAGATAATGACAGAAGATCAGGGGATGGGGCCTCATTAAGATTGTTATAGACAAATGCTGATGGATTAGCTGGTAAGGCAGTAGAATTAAAAGATAGGATTCACAACAGTAAGGCAGATATAGTAGCAATTACAGAGACTAAGTTGAGTGAGGACATAAACAGTGTCACAGTTTTTCCTAAGGGCTTCAGAATACTAAGGGTTGAAAGATCTGAGAGGACTGGTGGAGGGATAGCACTGCTCATAAGTGAGAGGATTCAAGTTGAAGAAATAAACTTGGCTATAGAAAGTGAGTTCAGGGAATTTCTTGTTGCTCGCATAAATACTGGGTCAGAGAGCATTATAATAACTGGTGTATACAACCCACCAAGGAACCAAAATAGGCTTGAAATTTATGAGGAAAGTCATATAGGTACTATTGAAGTCATAAACTCAGTTGTTAACATGGCACGGGAGAAAAAATGTAGGATTTTGATTATGGGAGACTTTAATCATAAAGAGATAGATTGGATAAATCTTGACCCACGCAGTGGTGAGGACTCATTTGGGGCAAGATTCCTAGATTGCGTACAAGGGAATTTCCTACACCAACATGTAATGGAACCAACAAGAGCCAGGGGTGGGGATGAGCCATCACTACTTGATCTAGTGTTCACAGATAATGTGTTGGATATTGAAAATATTGAGTATGAACCACCAATTGGAAAGAGTGACCACTGTGTGTTGTTGATGGAGTATATCATTGAAGACATTCTTCCTGAGAGTAGAGGCACTGAGGACATGAGGAGGAACTATCCGAAAGGAGATTACATCAAAATGAATGAGCTTTTTGCAGTTATTGACTGGAGAACCTTATTTTACAACAAATCTGTACAAGAAATGTATGACATCTTTTGTGAGAAATATGGGAAGATAGTAGATTGCTGCATACCTGTCACCAAAGTAGGTGTAATTCATGCCAGAGAGAAATGGTTCGATAATGGGTGTAAAAGAGCTAAGGAGTGGAGAGACAAATGCTGGAAAAGGTATAGGAGGAGAAAAAACATAAATGCCTGGCAAACCTACAAAAGAGCAAGAAATGACTACCTAAGTAAAAGGAGAGAGGCAGAGAGAGATTATGAGAGGGACATCACCAGGAAGGCTAAAGAAAATCCCAAGCTTTTCTGCAGCTTTATCAGAGGAAAACTGAAGGTAAAAGAACAGGTTTTAAGGCTAAAGAGAGCGGATGGAAGCATCACTGAGACGGACGAAGAGATCTGCAAAGAATTGAACAAGGAGTTTCAGTCAGTATTTACAGTAGAAAATACCCCACCCCCTCAGATTGCAGTGATAGAAGCTCAAGGTCCGGTATTAGAGAACATCAACCTTACAGCCACAGAGGTATGCAAAGCGCTGATGGATTTAGATGTTCATAAAGCTACAGGTCCTGATGACATATCCCCTCATGTGCTTAAAAAATGCGCAAACACAATATCAGTGGCACTAAGTATCATATTTAAGGAGTCACTGGAGTCGGGGGAGATTCCAAGATGCTGGAAACAAGCAAATGTGATACCTATCTTCAAAAAGGGAAGGAGGGATACGGCTCTGAACTATAGACCAGTTTCCTTGACCAGCATAGTTTGCAAACTTATGGAGAAACTACTAAGGAAACATATCTCTCTTCACTTGGAATCCTTCAACTTTTTGTCAGTGAGGCAACATGGCTTCAGAGAAGGAAGATCAACAGTAACAAACTTATTAGAATTTTATGATGAGGTAAGCCAAATCTTACAGGAAAGAGAGGGCTGGGCAGATTGCATATTCCTAGACTTCCAGAAAGCGTTTGACACTGTTCCACATGGGAGACTTATTAGGAAGCTGCAATCAATGGCTAGAATAGGTGGAAATGTCTTGGAATGGATAAAAACTTACTTAGAAGGAAGGGAACAGAGGGTTAGAGTAAGACACTCAGTGTCTGAATGGAGAAGAGTTAGTAGTGGAGTTCCACAGGGTTCAGTTTTAGGGCCACTTTTGTTCCTTGTATATGTAAATGACCTACCAGAGTCTGTAAATTCATTCATGAATATGTTTGCAGATGATGCAAAGATTGTGAAGAAAGTAAAAAACGAGAACAATGGTAGAGAACTTCAGGAGGATCTAAATAATCTGCATGAGTGGTCAGAAAAGTGGCTAATGAAATTCAATACCTCAAAATGTAAGGTAATGAGAATGGGTACAAGTGCAAGAAGGCCCAAGCTTGACTACTCGATGGCTGGAGTACAACTTCAAGAGACAGAAAATGAGAGAGATCTAGGAGTAAACATACTGGCAGATTTGTCTCCACAAATACATATAAATGGCATATGCATTCTTATCAAACGTAAGGGTAGCCTTCATGCACATGGACAAGGAAATGTTCAGAAATAATTATGTAACCTATGTGAGGCCAAAACTCGAATATGCAGCCCCCTTTTGGAATCCGCACTTGAAAAAGCACATAGCTAAGCTTGAAAAAGTTCAAAGACATGCCACGAAACAGGGGCCAGAAATACGCAATCTCAGTTATGATGAGAGGCTGAGGGAATTAGACTTGCCATCACTCGAAGCTAGAAGAGTAAGGGGGGATATGGTGACAGTCTTTAAATTCCTTCATGGTTATGATAGAGTGGATAGGGATCGATATTTCGATATGGCTGGCTCTAGAACTAGAGGTCATAGTTTGAAGCTTCGTAAGAAAACTTCTTTGCAGGATGTAAGGAAATACTTTTTCAGTGTAAGAGTAGTTGATAATTGGAATTCGCTAAGCGAGGAGGTAGTTAATGCTATCTCAATCCATAGTTTTAAGGACAGATACGATAAGTATCACTAAGTCTAAAATGGAACCGATCAGGAGACGGGAAGATACGAGCTTTGGGCTCTTTCCCGTAAACACAATTAGGTAATCACAATTAGGTAATCACATGGGAGACTTATTAGGAAGCTGCAATCAATGGCTAGAATAGGTGGAAATGTTTTGGAATGGATAAAAACTTACTTAGAAGGAAGGGAACAGAGGGTTAGAGTAAGACACTCAGTGTCTGAATGGAGAAGAGTTAGTAGTGGAGTTCCACAGGGTTCAGTTTTAGGGCCACTTTTGTTCCTTGTATATGTAAATGACCTACCAGAGTCTGTAAATTCATTCATGAATATGTTTGCAGATGATGCAAAGATTGTGAAGAAAGTAAAAAACGAGAACAATGGTAGAGAACTTCAGGAGGACCCAAATAATCTGCATGAGTGGTCAGAAAAGTGGCTAATGAAATTCAATACTTCAAAATGTAAGGTAATGAGAATGGGTACAAGTACAAGAAGGCCCAAGCTTGACTACTCGGTGGCTGGAGTACAACTTCAAGAGACAGAAAATGAGAGAGATCTAGGAGTAAACATACTGGCAGATTTGTCTCCACAAATACATATAAATGGCATATGCATTCTTATCAAACGTAAGGGTAGCCTTCATGCACATGGACAAGGAAATGTTCAGAAATAATTATGTAACCTATGTGAGGCCAAAACTCGAATATGCAGCCCCCTTTTGGAATCCGCACTTGAAAAAGCACATAGCTAAGCTTGAAAAAGTTCAAAGACATGCCACGAAACAGGGGCCAGAAATACGCAATCTCAGTTATGATGAGAGGCTGAGGGAATTAGACTTGCCATCACTCGAAGCTAGAAGAGTAAGGGGGGATATGGTGACAGTCTTTAAATTCCTTCATGGTTATGATAGAGTGGATAGGGATCGATATTTCGATATGGCTGGCTCTAGAACTAGAGGTCATAGTTTGAAGCTTCGTAAGAAAACTTCTTTGCAGGATGTAAGGAAATACTTTTTCAGTGTAAGAGTAGTTGATAATTGGAATTCGCTAAGCGAGGAGGTAGTTAATGCTATCTCAATCCATAGTTTTAAGGACAGATACGATAAGTATCACTAAGTCTAAAATGGAACCGATCAGGAGACGGGAAGATACGAGCTTTGGGCTCTTTCCCGTAAACACAATTAGGTAATCACAATTAGGTAATCACATGGGAGACTTATTAGGAAGCTGCAATCAATGGCTAGAATAGGTGGAAATGTTTTGGAATGGATAAAAACTTACTTAGAAGGAAGGGAACAGAGGGTTAGAGTAAGACACTCAGTGTCTGAATGGAGAAGAGTTAGTAGTGGAGTTCCACAGGGTTCAGTTTTAGGGCCACTTTTGTTCCTTGTATATGTAAATGACCTACCAGAGTCTGTAAATTCATTCATGAATATGTTTGCAGATGATGCAAAGATTGTGAAGAAAGTAAAAAACGAGAACAATGGTAGAGAACTTCAGGAGGACCCAAATAATCTGCATGAGTGGTCAGAAAAGTGGCTAATGAAATTCAATTCTTCAAAATGTAAGGTAATGAGAATGGGTACAAGTACAAGAAGGCCCAAGCTTGACTACTCGGTGGCTGGAGTACAACTTCAAGAGACAGAAAATGAGAGAGATCTAGGAGTAAACATACTGGCAGATTTGTCTCCACAAATACATATAAATGGCATATGCATTCTTATCAAACGTAAGGGTAGCCTTCATGCACATGGACAAGGAAATGTTCAGAAATAATTATGTAACCTATGTGAGGCCAAAACTCGAATATGCAGCCCCCTTTTGGAATCCGCACTTGAAAAAGCACATAGCTAAGCTTGAAAAAGTTCAAAGACATGCCACGAAACTGGTGCCAGAAATACGCAATCCCAGATATGATGAGAGGCTGAGGGAATTAGATTTACCATCACTCGAAGCTAGTAGAGTGAGGGGGGATATGGTGACAGTCTTTAAATTCCTTCATGGTTATGATAGAGTGGATAGGGATCGATATTTTGATATGGCTGGCTCTAGAACTAGAGGTCATAGTTTGAAGCTTCGTAAGAAAACTTCTTTGCAGGATGTAAGGAAATACTTTTTCAGTGTAAGAGTAGTTGATAATTGGACTTCGCTAAGCGAGGAGGTAGTTAGTGCTATCTCAATCCATAGTTTTAAGGACAGGTATGATAAGTATCACTAAGTATAAAATGGAACCGATCAGGAGACGGGAAGATACGAGCTTTGGGCTCTTTCCCCCTAACACAATTAGGTAATCACCATTATTTTTTTTCGTTTACGTACTGTATAAACCCTCCCTGCACTGTTAAAAAACACCCTTTACATTATAAATAACAGCAAGCAACGTAAATTTTTATGAAAGTGATAGGTAAAATTACGGTGAATGAAGTGATAATGACGTGACATACATACTCATTTACAATTATTTTTTCGTTTATGTACTGTATAAATCCTCCCTGCACTGTTAAAAAAACACCCTTTACATTATAAATAACAGCAAGCAACGTAAATTTTTATGAAAGTGATAGATAAAATTACGGTGAATGAGGAGATAATGACGTGACATACATACTCATTTACAATTATTTTTTTCGTTTACGTACTGTATAAACCCTCCCTGCACTGTTAATAAAACACCCTTTACATTATAAATAACAGCAAGCAACGTAAATTTTTATGAAAGTGATAGATAAAATTACGGTGCATGGGGTGATAATGACGTGACATACATACTCATTTACAATAATTTTTTCGTTTAAGTATTGTATAAACCCTCCCTGCACTGTTAAAAAAAACACCCTTTGCATTATATATAACAGCAAGCAACTTAAACTTTTATGAAAGTGATAGATAAAGTTACGGTGAATGAGGTGATAATGACGTGACATACATACTCATTTACAATTATTTTTTCGTTTACGTACTGTATAAACCCTCCCTGCACTGTTAAAAAAAACACCCTTTACATTACATTATAAATAACAGCAAGCAACGTAAATTTTTGTGAAAGTGATAGTTAAATTTACGATGAATGAGGTGATGATGACGTGACACACATACTCATTTATAATTATTTTTTCGTTTACGAACTGTATAAACCCTCCCTGCACTGTTAAAAAACACCCTTTACATTATATTTAACAGCACGCAACGTAAATTTCAATAAAAAAATGAAAATACTGAAATTTTTTTTTTTTCAATATTTTAATATTTTTGCGTATACCCATAAAATAAAATGATAATTTATAAAAAGAAAAAAACGCGATAGAGTGAGAACGCGAACCAAGAAGCGCGAATAACTGGGGTAACACTGTACTCCAAAATAGGATACAAGGGGTGGCTATAATGGAGCACCTGTGTTGATGCTGCCTCGGAGGTAACGTTGTAGCTGAGGGCACCTATAGGGGTTGCTGAGAGTGACAGCGCAGGATACCTATGGGCCTCCGGGTCCTCACTATACAGCTTCAGCTGGTTAATGTGGTACTTCCGGTTATTGCCTTCAACATTCAATGCGTAATGTTTGGGATCACGCTGTGTACCACAGTGTATTGTCCTTTCCAACTTAGTATTCGCTTGTGAGTATCTGTTGGAAGAAGTAACAGTGCTATATCTCTGGGTGTCAGGGCACGACGCTGAGCACATTTGTCAGAGAGAAGCTTGGCAGTCTGCTGGTGACCCTTAATGGCTAATTGTGAAGCTTTCAAGAATTTTTTGAGATGGGACAAAAACTTCAAAATATACTCGTGGATGTCCCTACTGTCGTCCTTGATGGTGGGTGAGTCCAACCTTCTGCCAAGAATTTCATTTGGCCTCTGACCTTATTACTATAAATCAGCTCGAAAGGCAAGTATCCAGTAATGTTGTGGGGCGTGTCTCTGAAGAAGAAAAGTGCAGTGGGAACATACTTGTACCATTGCCTGGGTATATCTAGCACTTGCTTGTGCAAACATTGCATCAGTGCCCCATTATAGCATTCAAATGCTCCATTTGATTGGGCATGAGAGACACTCGTACAAAAGTGCTTCATTTTTAAGAGGTAACAGAATGCCTAAAAGGGCCTACTTGTAAACTGACTTCCATTGTCAGAAGTAATCTTCTCAGGGAAGCCGACCCTGAAGCAGATTTTGAATAGGGCCTGAGTGACTGTTTTAGCCTTGATAGAAGATAGCGGCACTACAACTGGGTACCTTGGTACCAGGTCAACATATACCAGGAGGAAATGTTTCCCTGTGGACGAAGTAGGGTTAATAGGACCTAATGTGTCAGTAGCAACCTTGGAAAATAGCTCCGTTGAGAGCTTAGTTATGCCCATGAAGATTTTCGCTACTGGTGTTGTAGAGATGGATTGACAGATGGAGCAGGAGCCCACGTATCTGTTTACCTCGGCATACATGTTTAGCCATACAAATGCCTTCTGAAGGACGTGCCAAGTTTTTGCTTTGCCTTTGTGCCTGCTCAGAGGTAAATGGTGTACCACATACATAGTCTGGCAGCGCAACGAAGCGGTCACCACCAAATGTTTAAAGGTGTCCATCCATAGTCAGATGTGTACAAAGGACTCCATCTATAAGGGTGTAAGTGATCTGGCCTCCTCCTCTCACCATAAATGTTCTTCCCTCCGTGGCCTATTGCTTCTAGTGCTTGAGGCTGAGGCAGTCCTGCTGCAGTTTGGCAAAGTTTGGATGGGACTTCAGTGGCTCTGATATGCATAATCTGATAAAGGAGGGGGAAACTCACCGTTCCACATTACGGGTACTAACTGCAAAAGAGTCAATGGAGTTATTCGGAGAATCGTCCAAATTCCTGGAGTCAAAGACAGTAGTTTCTGCTGAAATGGCTTGTTGTGACTTCGCCCGAGAGATGTTCCACTGAAAAATGTCCCCATGGAAGAGGTCGGCCTTGAAGATAGAAGCTAGGTTCAGTACACAACCCAGCAAGACAGGGTACATAGGCCTATTCAATGCCACAACTGGGGATTTTCCCTTCTAGTATTTGCAATCAAGGTCAATGACACAGCAGCATCATTTCTAAGGTTCACCAGCAACCCGCACAGGAATGACCTTGCTGGTGAAATCTTCATCGCTGACGATTCTTTCATCAGCAAATATGCCACTGGCCCCTGTGTCAAGTGCTATCTCAGCTCCCACACCATTGATGGTGCCTGTGCACGTTGGGACCATTTCGGGATCATCATGGTTGGTGAATTGCACATTTGCAACTCTTCATTATCCTCAGTGGCCCTTTCTGGCCTTGTTTTGACAGCATGGGTGGTGGAGTAGGGTAATTGCCCTTGCCTCTGAACTCTGAGGCTTAGGTCTTACCGAGTCGTTCTTCTTGTGCATGGGTGCATGGCCGCAATAAGGCTCAGGAGTGTGATGAGGATGAGCTGGATGATTGATGTTCTGACAAGGACCCTTGTTTTTCCCATTCCTGTGATCTTCTTTCTGGTGAGAATCATGGCTGCTGTGGCAAGCAACCGCACGATACTTACTTCCGCTCTTTTAAGATTCTTGCCAACGCTAATGATAGCATAGAGGCTGAGAAATATAGTTGGCTGCTCGCTTCAGTGCCATCACATCTGCTCTCCCTGGTCAATGAACTCGACCTCGGCCAACTGAGGGACTACGAGAAAGTTAACTGCATACTCCTCACCTCGCAGAACTTTTCGCCAGCTGAGTGTCGTGCTAGATTTGCCTCCGTTTTCCCATTGAAGGAGGCGAACTGTAGTATCTTTGGCAACCGCAAAGCTCATCGCTTTGATGATTACTTGTGAGTTGCAAAGTGTCCTCAAGAGAAGTGGCATTCATTCTTGATGATTGATTCAATTGTCAGTTACCTCCCTACGGACGTTCTAGCATATGTAAAAGCCACCATAAGGATGAAATCGACTTCGAGAAAAATTTAGCCACTGTGGATGAGTACCTCCAGCAAAACCAGCCTGGAGTGTGTCTCTGTGACCTTATGAGGGCAAGAAGGGCCGATCCCAAGGCTCGTCCTCAGAGTGTCATCTCCCCACTGTCGTCCTCGTATTTCTTTATTGGGGGGCCTCTCATGAGGCTGGTTCCCATTTCTGAGTGAAGTGCCACTGTCCTGGGTTCTTGCTTGAAGCCGAGAGAGCACAAGCTCATGTTCGCATTGTGCTTGTGCCTGCGCCTGGTTGTAATTGCGTTGTCCTTGTGCCTGTGCCTGATTATGCTCATGTAACCCTTGCGCCTGCTCCTGCCCTTGTGCTTTCCTCTCCATGTTGGCTCGGCGTGTAGCCATCTTGACTTTAGCCCACTTGAGGAGTGTGGGTCCTGCGGAATAGTCGTATTTCTCACCCATAACAATCATCTTATCCAGGTAGCTCTTCTCATCGAATGTTTCAGTGGTATCCTGTGACTGCCTGATGTCCATGGCGAGTTCCATAAGAGTCAACAATGAAGTGTCAAACAAATCATCCACAAAAAAAAAAATTTCTACAATAGTAGACAAATAATTCAAAGGACCACACAACACTAAGGAGAAAAAAAATTCAACACGACACTTCAAACTTAAATTTGATGGCAATCCCAAAACCTAACTATGAAAATGACTCAAAATACAATAAAGTGCAACAACAGCAACATGTTGCAAGGCAGTGCATGAAACACTGGTAATGCAGGATGGCAGTTGTGCCTATTTGATAGCAATATGCAGCTGTACCCACAGTTATGGTGGAAAAGAAAGGAATGACCAAAAAGCAACAACGAATTTTACGGACAAACACGCAGTGCAAGAGAATACAAACAAGTATAGAATAGCGGTAGTGCCTGCATATGAGCGCATATACAGCAGTACCATCAAGTAAAATGTCATAAGTAAAATTCTGGAGTGTTGCCGAAAGGGCACAGATCCTATGCAAAATACACCAAAGATAAGCTAACGGCTTAGAAGGCAGTCAAATTGCACATGCGTCTACTAATAATGGGAATGTTCCTTTTTGAGTGACAACTCATACACATGAAGGGCTTAGCCTAGGCTCAACAAACAATGCCAACTTTTTCTTCCCAATTCATAAGCAGTCAATGCTTGAATAAAAAACTCAATTATAAGCAATAAAGAAAGCAATGTTCTTAATGTGCTTACTCCTGATTCCTAAATCCCAAAGACATATACACAATTCCTAACAAATATCACATTTTAATGTATATATAAAACACTAATCCTTTAAAACTCAGTCTTATCATGCAAATTAGTGAAATCTTGAATAACACGCATTCTTGTCATGAAAAATTTCTTAATTCTTTTACCACTTAATCTCATGCAGATTTCCTGAAATTTTGTTCACCACATAGTAAACAATGAAAATATTAGTTACCATGATTAGTTTTGAAAAAACAATAACTGATTCTCAACGTCTTTAGGGATAAAATTTTTGTTCAAAGCCTACGATTCATTAATTTCAGTAACCTGAGCCAATGGTAATCGTGTTTTATGTGCAATGATTAAAAAAACAGATAATAATAATATCAAAATCTGTCTGTTTAGGTCCCTGTTCAGATACCAATTTGTTGTGGAGAGGTTCTTGTTAAGTTTCTGTTTTACTAAGGGGACACAAGGTACTGAACTCGGTTAAGAGCTCTCAAATAGAATTCAACTTTCTTTTAATTTTGGAAATGCAATGACACATTAAAAAAAGAATTAATTTTTGGAAAACAGGAACAAATTTACAAATATAAATTTATTGAATGTTGCCTCAAATCCAGAAAGTGGTGAGTACGATTTCAATTCCCGACACCACAGACAGATGCCAAGACTTTGGCCTCAACTCGATGATCACCTCTCTCACACAGGCAGAGTAGAATAGAGGACATTGTAATTACAGAAACATAAATGACACACCGTTAAAAATTTGAAAACTGAAAGCATGAGCACACAAATAATGAGTTTCCAATATCATTCTACTGGATGAAGATATATTAATTAGTCACAGCTAAACAGAAATATTTACGCTACTGCAAGAGCATACAATTATTTGCCAGCATTAGTGTAAAACAATTTATTCACAATAACTGAAGAATAAGCCATCAGGGCAAAATTACTTATTAATTATTTGCAATTTATATAGTAAAACACTTTATTTATGATACAGGAAGCATCTACAAAATAAATACATATTCATTAAATTTTTGTTAGCAAAAAAATATTTGTATTTCCAAAAGGGCAAATCCACCTTTTGAAGTAGTTCAACTTATATCTTAAAAAGCTTTATTCCCAATAAATGAAGAATCAGCAAGATAAATACAGTATGAATACATTAAATTGTGGTTAATAAGATACATTTGCAATACCAACAGGGCAAAATTTTATTAATTATTTGCAATTTATAGCATAAAACACTTTATTTGAATTATTAATAATTTGCAATTTATAACAAAAAATAACTTTTTTTTTTTACGAGTATTGACGTAAAACACTTCATTTACGATAAAAGAAAGGATTGAAATGAAATTAGACTTTGCTAGGAGAAGGGATAGATTTTTACATGGTAATTTACAATCTTGAAAGGGCGATTTTTACTTAGGCACCCGCAATGAAAGATATTTATTGTCAATGTATATCAGCAGTAATTTCCAGGTCAAGGAATTAAATTTTGGAAATAAGATTCCAGTTAGGTAATCTACAAAAGTTCGCTTTGTATGGGAATAGATCTGAGAAAAATTTCTTAGCATTTGACCAATAGCAGATTTGACCAGCAACAAAATTAACCAGTTTCTTAAATTTCCAATTTGCTTGACCAATGAGCTTTACCATACCCTATCTCTCACCTTGTTTGTGTCAGATGAATTCCTGTGAAGATGCTATGTAAAAATGTATGAAGTAAGCGTGACTGCTGAGGCGAGATCTTGCCTCTTTTATTTTTGGCCGCCAATTGAGATACATCAAGTGTCCCTCTTGGTGACGTCTTCATTCAGCCCGCCTGTAGTGTGTATATTTAGACCAGTAAATAGTTCATATAAAATTTGAGGGCCTACTGTAGTGGTGGTCCCTTGCAGGCAATTATGAGAGAGATTCAAGGGAGAGACAGTATTTTAAGGTGCAACAAGCTAAAGCCAACAAAATAAAAAATAAATATATATGGGGAAAATAGGATGCTGGCAAAATACCTGCAGAGCGTTCTTTGCATTGCAGGAGATGGAATTTTAAATATTCAGATAGTATAGAAGCTACTGAAATGTATCTAGACAGGCTAGTTGCATGTCAGCAGGGTCAAATTCATAACAAAATTATTAGCAAGAGCAAAATTTACTAGCAAAAGGAATTTTATAATAAGGAAATTGCATATACAACGATCTAACAGACTCACTAGGATTATGGTATCATTCATGAGAAAAAAAGAAAAAACAGAAAACTGAGAAATAGGGGGGAGATTTTTATATTGGAATCATATTTTCTACACGTACAAGAATATTAAACAAGATATATTTAAATTTTTTGATATACTGAATTATAAATTGCAAATAATCATAATCTGCAAAATTCAAGGAGTGAGGTTTTTTTAGTAAGAAAAGAAAAGACAGTTACTAGTTAACTACATAACTAATAAAGCATCTCCTATAGCCTCTGGTGACTTTGAGAGAACACACTGTCACAGTGACGTGATACATTCTAGATGGGCATCACTGATGGGATTGTCCAGTCTATTCTGAGTGGTCAGAAGGGGTGAATAGTGCCCATATTGCAGTCTGGCTTGGTAGACTTCATCCTCATGAAGAAGGTGGATTCGGAAGGATGTGCATGCTGATGTATGATGTCACTATTTGACTGGATGGAATGGCAAGTTACCAGGGTATGAATAAGTTTGAGGAGGTGGGATTAGGGTCGGTGAGGGAGAAGAGCTGACTATATTTGAGTGCGATATTACGCGTATATATATATATATATATATATATATATATATATATATATATATATATATATATATATATATATATATATATATATATGATTACCTAATTGTGATTACCTAATTGTGTTTACGGGAAAGAGCCGAAGGCTCATATCTTCCCGCCACGGTTCCATTTTCTATCGGTTCCATTTTCTACTTAGTGATACTTATCATGCCTGTCCTTAAAACTATTGTTTGAGATAGCATTAACTACTTCCTCGCTTAACCAATTCCAATTATCAACTACTCTTACACTGAAAAAGTATTTCCTTACAACCTGCAAAGAAGTTTTCTTACGAAGCTTCAAACTATGACCTCTAGTTCTAGCGCCTGCCATATCAAAATATCGATCCCTATCCACTCTATCATAACCATGAAGGAAATTGAAGACTGTCACCATATCCCCCCTCAATCTTCTAGCTTCGAGTGATGGTAAGTCTAATTCCCTCAGCCTCTCATCATAACTGAGATTACGTATTTTTGGCCCCTGTTTCGTGGCATGTCTTTGAACTTTTTCAAGCTTAGCTGTGTGCTTTTTCAAGTGCGGATTCCAAAAGGGGGCTGCATATTCGAGTTTTGGCCTCACATAGGTTACATAAATATTTCTGAACATTTCCTTGTCCATCTGCCTGAAGGCTACCCTTACATTTGATAAGAATGCATATGCTGCCCTTTCTATGCTATTTATATGTATTTGTGGAGATAAATCTGCCAATATGTTTACTCCTAGATCTCTCTCATTTTCTGTCTCTTGAAGTTGTACTCCAGCCACCGAGTAGTCAAGCTTGGGCCTTCTTGCACTTGTACTCATTCTCATTACCTTACATTTTGAAGTATTGAATTTCATTAGCCACTTTTCCGACCACTCATGCAGACTATTTAGATCTTCCTGAAGTTCTCTACCATTGTTCTCGTTTCTTACTTTCTTCACATTCTTTGCATCATCTGCAAACATAATCATGAATGAATTTACAGACTCTGGTAGGTCATTTATATATACAAGGAACAAAAGTGGCCCTAAAACTGAACCCTGTGGAGCTCCACTGCTAACTCTTCTCCATTCAGACATTGAGTGTCTTACTCTAACCTTCTGTTCCCTTCCTTCTAAGTAAGTTTTTATCCATTCCAAGACATTTCCACCTATTCTAGCAATTGCTTGCAGCTTCCTAATAAGTCTCCCATGTGGAACAGTGTCAAATGCTTTCTGGAAGTCTAGGAATATGCAATCTGCCCAGCCCTTCTTTCCTGTAAGATTCGGCTCACCTCATCATAAAATTCTAATAAGTTTGTTACTGTTGATCTACCTTCTCTGAAGCCATGTTGCCTCACTGACAAAAGGTTGAAGGATTCCAAGTGAAAAGAGATATGTTTCCTTAGTAGTTTCTCCATAACTTTGTGTTATGTATAACTTTTGTGCTGATTAATTCGTGCGCTTTGCATTGCGCTATTGTTTTGTTGTGCTTACTCAGGTAGAACACGCCATGTCGGACATCTAAGTTTGAGTAATAAAACCTCCACTTTTCTCACGATTTTTAATGGCATTCTCCTCACCCATCTTTCTCAAAGCATGGAACAAATGGCGACGAGGTACAAAGGACCAATGCAGTAGCAAAAGGAACTTCTGGTTTGCAGTATTTAAGTGAATTTTTGCAGTTTTGAGGTAGCCGGTAAATTGGGTAAGCTTCTGACTTCCGAGATTATCGTTCCCGTGGCCGCCCTCCATAGGCTGTTTTGATCAAGTTTTGCAGTTAGCATTGGAGCCTTCGTAGATGCCGTATTATAACTGTGTTTAAGCCTAATGCTGACGATTTTTCAAGATTGGGAAGCTATAGTGATTATTTTCCAAGGTGTACCCTAGATTGATAATAGCCTATGATAGGCCAATTGTGTTTATCGGTAACCTTGTTTCCAGTGTGTTGTGTACGGTAGCCTTGATTGATCATAGCCTACCGTAAGCCTATGGTGCTTAACCCCAGTGCTTTGAGGTGTGGAGTAAAACAAATTGCATATACGCCTAGCCTAGTTCTATGATGTTTAGCTTATGTTGTCAGTGCTATAATATTTAGCCTATTCTGTCTGTGCCATGATTGCATGTTGTGTATTTTGAGATTATTACCAGTTCACCCAGTGACTTAGCCTATAATCATGCCTCAAGAAAATGAAAATAGGGCTAACCGCAGAGTGAACATTGATCACTTTAATCCTTCAAAGATTTCTTTTGAATTGTGGTTAAGTTTGTTGGAAGCAATTTTTTTAAATTTGGAAATAACTGAGGCAAATAGAAAAAAAAATTACTTCTGATTTCTATTGGTACTGAAGTTTATGCTATTTTAGGAAACATTTGTGCCCCAGATTTACCACATACTAAGTCGTATGAGGATTTATGCAAATTACTTAAGGCACATTATGATGTAAAGCCTAGTTATCATAGAAGTTTGTAGGCTTTTCAACAAAGGAGGAAAAAAGGAGGTGAGACATTAAAAGATTTGTATGCAGACCTGAAGTGTCTAGCCAAAGACTGTGATTTTGGTAGCAACTTTGATTCTCGTGTGCGGGATCAGTTGTTTATGGCTCTTGAAAATGAGGTTTATTTTTCAAATCTGGTTGCTGAAAATTTAAATTTGAAGGTTATGTCTTCTATTCAAATAGTTGAGAGAGTTTTGAATTTTGAACAAGCTTATGTTTCTGAAAAGTCTGGTGTTATTCAAAAGGTTAAAACCCCAACCAATGGTTCCATGAGTAAGTCAGTTTCTTGTAAACACTGTGGTTACCCTCATGATAGTGCAAAATGTCGCTTTAAGAATTTAACATGTAATTTATGTGGTAAGAAAGGACATTTAAAACAAGTTTGTTGGAAGGCTTCAAAAGATGTCAAAGGTAATGTGAAGCCAAAGCCAGTAAAAGAAAGTTTTAATAAGGCTTCTGAGAAAAAACATAAGGTTAAAGTTAAAGCAGTAGACAAGGTAGCATTTTCCAGTGATACTGATGAAGAAAGACTGTTGTCAGTAAAATATGTCAATGCTATTGGTAAAGATGAAGTGAATATTTTGGTTAATGGTAAGTTTGTACCTTTTGAGGTGGATACAGGTGCTGCTGTGAGTACCTTGACTAAAGATTGGGTTCATAATTTGGGATTGTCCATTGTAGATTGTAATAAAATGTTAAATGCTTATGATGATCTCAAAATAAATGTTTTGGGTAAAGTTGGAGTGGATGTTTACTATAATTCTCTGCAAGTGAAACAGACATTTTATGTTGTAGGGAATCATAATTCTAACCTATGTGGTAAAGATCTGATGCCAAAAATAGGTATTTATTTGTCTGGTATTAATGATTCTTCTAAAATTAATAAAGTCAATGGTTCTGTGGTAGAATTGTTGAATGATTATGAAGTTAATCCTAATAAACCCATTTCAGATATTACAGCTCACATTCATGTTAAGAGTGATGTAGTTCCAAAATTCAGAAAACACAGATCAGTTCCATTTCACTATAAACCTTTAGTTGAAGATGCTTTAAATAAACTGATTGCAGATGATATAATTGAGCCTGTTAACCATAGTGAGTGGGCTGCCCCCATTGTTATTGTGTTGAAATCGGATAAGGAGTCTGTACGTATCTGTGGAGATTTTAAAGAATTGAATAAATGTATATCATGTGACCAATATCCATTGCCTAAAACAGATGAGTTGTTAGCATCTCTTGGTAAGGGAAAGATTTTTTCTACTATTGATTTAAAAAATGCATATTTACAGATTTCTGTGAGTGAAGAAAGCCAAAAGTATTTAGTAGTAAATACACATAAAGGTTTGTTTAAGTACAAAAGATTACCTTTTGGTCTTTCTTCTTCACCAGCTATATTTCAGAGATTTATTGCTAACCTGTTGAAAGATGTAGAGGGAGTTGATGCTTATTTAGATGACATTATTGTAAGTGGTGAATCTGAAGAGCTGCATGATCTTAGGTTTATTGAAGTTTTAAAAATTTTGCAAGAGCATAATGTTCAGATTAACAAGAAAAAATGTGCTGTTAAGGTTTCTTCTTTAGAATATCTTGAATTTTGTATCTCAGGTGAAGGAATCAAACCTTCCCCTAAGAAGGTCAAAGCTATTCTAGATTTTCCACCCCCTACTTCTGTTGCAGAGTTGCAATCTTTTATTGGAATGTTGACATATTACTGTAAATTCATTAAGAATTTTTCTTCCAAGCTGGCCCCCTTGTATGAATTGCTAAAAAAGAATAAAGTTTTTAAATGGTCTGAACTTGAAAACAATGCTTTTGAAATTGTAAAATCTGATTTATCAAAAGGTTCCCTTTTGGCTAATTATGATGGTAATAGTCCACTAGTTGTTGAAGTGGATGCATCTCCTATTGGTGTAGGATGTGTATTGTTGCAAAAAATTGATGGAAGAGAATTACCAGTTTATTTTGCTTGTAAAAAACTGACATCAGCTGAACAGAACTATGCTCAAATTGACCGAGAAGGGCTTGCCTTAGTTTTTGGGTTGAATTGCTTTAGATATATTTTACTTGGAAGACAATTTGAAGCAAGGACCAACCATAAACCACTCTTAGGTTTATTTGGCAAAGGGCTTCATATTCCTACTAATGCCAATGCTCGTATTCAGCGTTGGGCACTGTTTCTCTCTCAATATGATTTTGAGCTTACTTACAAAGTGGGTGTTGGGGTTTAGGATGGTAGAGTGTTGTTAAGATTCTGTTTTACTAAGGGGACTCAAAGTACCGAGCTCGGTTAAGAGCTCACAAACAGACAGGACAGATATTTGTACTTGAACACCCCATCTCTATTACCATTAGTCGGTTAAATGAAACTCAGAATTCAACTTTCTTTTCATTTTGGAAATGCAATGACATTAAAAGAATTGAATTAAATTTCTCAAATGAAATTTTATGAAATGCTGCCTCGAATCCCGGAGGTGGTGAGCACGATTTCGTTTCCCGGCACCACGGACGTATGCCAAGACTTTGGCCTCAACTCGACGATTACCTCTGTCACACAGGCAGAATAGAATACAGGACACTGCAATTTCAGAAACAGAAATGACACACTGTTTATAATGGGAAACTGAAAGCATGAGCACACATATAATGAGTTTCCAATGTCATTTTACTGGATGAAAATATATTGGTTATTCACAGCTAACCAGAAATATTTATGCTACCATAATAGCATACAAAACCATTAATTCTTTACTGGTTTTAAAGAAAACAATATATTCACAATAAATGAAGAATAAGCAAGACAAATACAGTACTGTATGTATTCCTTAAATTGTGTGTAACCACAAAAGTTGCAATGCTTATTACTGATTAGCAATTAATATGGTAAAACACTCTATTTAGGATAAAGGAAGAATCTACGAGATAAGTACAGTATTCATTCACTTTTGGTTATCAAGAACTGTTTGCAATGAAAAAAGGGTGCAAAACCACCTTTTGAGGTATTTGCAACTTATAACTCAAAACACTTTATCCCCAACATATGAAGAATTAGCAAGATAAATACAGTATGCATTCATTAAATTGTGGTTAACAGGAAATATTTGCAAAGCCAACAGGGTAAAACTACCTTTTAATTATTTGCAATTTGTATAACAAATAGCTTTATTGACGAGTTTTTGACGTAAAACACTTTATTTACGATGATAGAAAGAGGTGAAATGAAACTAGAATTTATTAGGAAAAGAGATAGATTTTTACGGGCTCATAACCAGTCTTCAGAGGATGAGATTTTCGTTTATCACATTCAACAAAAAGAAACTTCTTACCAATGTATATCAGCTGTAATTTCCAGGTTAAGGAATTAACTTTGGCATGTGAGATTCCAGTTTGGTAATCTACAAAATTTCGTGTGTATGGGAATGGAATCTGAGAATAAAAATCCATAAGATTTAGCCAGTAACGAATGTAGCTAATTCTCGAAAATAAACCAATTTGCTTGACCCACGAGCTTTACCATACACTATCCCTCACCTTGTTGTGCTAGATGAATTCCTGTGAAGATGCCACGTAAATAAGGTTTGAAATAAACTTAGACTGCTCAGGCGAGATGTTGCCTCTTGGAAGTTTGGGCGCCAACGGAGGGCGTCTCATTGTCCCTCCTTGTGAGTTCATCTGTAGGATACATTTTCTAGAGCAGTAACTGGCTCTGATATAATTTAAGGACTATTTTAGTGGTGGTCCCTGGCAGGCAATTATAGCAGAGATGCAAGGGAGAGACAGTATTTTTAGGTGCAACAAGTGGAAGCAAATAAAATAAAACGAGAATAATAATAAAAAGTTAGGTTACTGGTAAACAATCTCCAGAATGTTCTTGGCTCGTAGCAGACGAAAAATAGGAGCAGCCTTTAAATTGGGACTATTCTTCTACACGTAAAAGAAGAGTAAATAAGGTATATTCAAAATTAGCTATAAGCTAAAATATAAATTGCAAATAATCATAATCTGCAAAAGTCAAGAAGTGGGAATTAATTTTTTTAGTTAGAAAATAACAGTTAAGTTACTAAATTAATTAATAAGGCATCTAACAGCCTTTGGTTACTTTGAACGAAACACTCTGTCACAAAGGCCCTTTGTAGAGAATATTGATTTAGCAAAATTCTACTACAGAAGGCAAAAAAAGAACAGTGGATGTTACGGTGACTTCAGTATTATTATGAGGGATGAGATATCCTTTTCATGGAAAAGAACAAATGAACAATAAGAATGGGATCCACCACTGGAACATATCATACTATTAGGAAAAGTGAACAAGTCTTGTAAACAAAACATTAAATGACACGCAAAACATAAAGGAAATGTGATCAAATTCAAATTTCAAGAAAATTAAATCACAATTAGATATCAGTGAATATCAATATTTAAGTTTATGAATGCTTCACATGCAAGAAGGCAATAATATAATATACAAAAATAAAATACAGTATACGCAAATTAAAAATTTGAACCACGTCGTCATTAACATTGGCGACTGGATTTAAAAGTTTCAGCTATTCAACACTAAACTAAAATGTTTCCGCCATGTTCTGGCTTTCAAAGTCCCACAAAGGGAAATATAAAACTAGTATCAAAGAATTATTCTTCATCTTTTTCGTCTTCCATTAGGAATAACGTTTGTACGCTAAAATAAACAAGTACAGTACAGTATTAAAGACATAAAAGATAAACATAAAAAATAAACAACACATTAGAGAAGTAATCTTTACCGACTAGTCAAATTTAGGCTAACAGCACCAGCTTCCTCATATGAGGGTAACGACCGTCGACTTAGTAGATCAGCAAGGTCATTATCCTTGCCATGAACATGTTGGGCAGTGAATTTGAAAAGATTCAGGTAAAGTGCCCACCTTTTCAGACGAGGATTTAACTTGTCTGCAGTCTGTAAATATAGGAGAGGTCGGTGGTCGGTTCTCAGTGTAAAATGTTGGCCATACAGATGGACTTCAAATTTCTTTATGGCCCAATATGCAGCTAGAGCTTCCTTCTCCACGGTGGAGTAATTTCGCTCTGCAGGGCGAAGCCTGCGGCTTGCATATCGCACTGGAGCTACTTCTGCTGAGTTGTCTGATTGGGCTTGCAAGAGCACGGCACCCAGGCCTTCGTCTGAGGCGTCGGTCTGCAAGATAAATGGAAAATCAGGGTTCACCAGTAGTAATACTGGCTCACCCGCCAATGCTTCTCGGAGCTTGAAAAATGCTCTCTCCGCTTCATCTGTCCATTGGACAGGGGAGGATTTACTTTGCTGCGAGGAGGTCATTTGCTGCAAAGGGGCAGTGATAGTATTAAAGTGTGGAATGAACCGTTGATAGTAGCCGACACTACCCAGGAATGATCTGAGTTGAGTGACAGTGGCAGGTTTCTCCATATCCTTAATAGCTTGTACCCTGTCATGTAAAGGGGACATAACTCCTTCTCCAACCACGTGGCCGAGATACTGCAATTGTGTGAAACCAATCTCACATTTGGAAGGCTTTAAATGAAGTCCATGCTGGTTCAGATGAGTGAGAACTCTGCGGAGGGTCTCGAGGTGTGATGACCAATCCTGAGAATGCACCAGGATGTCGTCTATAAAGCATGAAACATTGTCGAGATCCTGTAGTACTATCCTCATGAGGCTGCTGAAGCAGCCAGGGGCATTTACCATACCAAAAGGCATGACCCTGAACTGGTATAGACCATATCTTGTGGAAAAAGCTGTAAGAGGCTTGGTAGTCTCGCTCAACGGGACTTGCCAAAATCCACTGGCCAAATCCAACTTGGACAGGTAACGGGCTTGGGAAAGCAACGAGAAAATATGCTCGGCATCAGCAATGGGATCTCCATCAAAGATGGTACGGGAGTTAAGCTTACGACAGTCAAGGCAGAACCTGTGACTGCCATCTCGCTTACGCACTGCCAGTAAAGGCGAATACCAAGGCGAAATGCTCTTTTCAACTATTCCGAGGCGGACCCAAGTGTCAAGATCTTCCTTCAGCCGTAAGGACAGCTGGTGGGGAAGACCATAGGAATGCCGAAATGGCTCTGGGTCAGTCAATCTGACATGATGCTCAAGGGTAGTGGTAATGCCTGGGAGGTCGTTGAAGATGTTCTCATAGTCCTCTAATAGCTTGTTCAGCTGTTCCCGTTGACTCGGTTGCAGTCTGGAGTTAATAATGCAATTACTCACACTTTCTTTTCAGTGTGTGGGAATGGCAGGATCCTTACCATCATCAAAAGCTAAGCTTATGTCTTCAATTGCAAGAGCGGTGGCTGCGGCCAGAGGGGCTTCTTCCGAAAAACTCCACTCCCGTAAGTCTGTCTCCACTGCAAGGGTGGAGTATTCCAATATAGGAAGTAAGGGGTGGCTATAATGGAGCACCTGGGTTGCTGCAGCCTCGGAGGTTCTGTTGAAGCTGGGGGCATCTATAGGGGTTGCTGGGAGCGCCAGCGCAGGATCCCTGTGGGCCTCCAGGTCCTCACAATAAAGCTTCAGCTGGCTAATATGGTATTTCCGGTTATTGCCATCAACATTTAGCACATAATTGTCAGGGGTCACCCGGTGTACCACAGTGTACGGTCCTTTCCAGTGTAGCATTAGCTTGCGGGTATCTGTTGGAAGAAGTAACAGAGCTCGATCTCTGGGTGTCAGGGCACAACGCCGCGCACGCTTGTCAAAGAGGAGCTTGGCAGTCTGCTGGTGACCCTAAATGGCTAATTGTGCAGTTTTCCATGCCTTTTTGAGGTGAGACGAAAACTTCAAAATATACTCATGAACGTCCCTATCGTCATCTTCGATGGTAGGTGAATCCCAACATTCTGCCAAGAATTCTACTCGGCCTCTAACCTTATGATCATAAATCAGCTCGAAAGGCGAGTATCCAGTAGTGTTGTGGGGTGTGTCTCTGAAGGAGAAAAGTGCAGCAGGGACGTACTTGTCCCACTGCCTAGGTATATCTATCACTAGCTTGCGCAAACATCGCTTCAATGTCCCGTTATAGCGTTCGCATGCTCCATTTGATTGGGCATGATAGACACTCGTACGAATATGCTTCATTTCTAAAAGGTTACAGAAATCCTCAAAGTGCCTACTTGTAAACTGACTTCCATTGTCAGAAGTGACCTACTCAGGAAAGCCAACCCTGGAGCAGATTTCAAATAGGGCATGAGCGACTGCTTCAGTTGTGATAGAAGACAGTGGCACTGCATCTGGGTACCTTGTTGCCAGGTCAACATATACCAGGAGGAATTGTTTCCCCGTGGACGAAGCTGGATTAATAAGACCTAGTATGTTAATAGCGACCTTGGAAAATGGCTCCATTGAGAGCTTAGTTATCCCCAGGGGAACTTTCGGTACCGGTGCCGTTGAGGTGGATTGGCAGACAAGGTAGGAGCCTACATATCTGTCTACCTCAGTGTACATGTTTGGCCATGCAAAAGCCTTCTGAAGGACGTGCCGAGTTTTTGCTTTGCCTCTGTGTCCACTCAGAGGTAAATGGTGTGCCACATACATAGCCTGGCGGCGCAACAAAATGGGCACCACCAACTGTTTAAAGGTGTGGCCATCTTTAGTCACATGCCTACGAAGTACTCCATCTTCAAGGACGTAAGTGATCTGGCCTCCTCCTCTCACCGTGAAGGTCCTTCTCTCGGTGGCCTGCTGCATCCAGTGTTTGAGGCTGGGGCAGTCTTGCTGCAATTTGGCAAAGTCTGGACGGGACTTCAATGGCTCGAGAGGTGCATCATCTGGTAAAGGAGGGGGAAAATCTCCGTGTTCCACATTACGTGTACTGACTGCAGCAGACTCAACGGAGTTAGTCGGAGAATCGTACATATTCTTGGCATCGAGGCCAGGAGTTGCTGCTGAAATGGCTTCATGTGACTTCCCCCAAGGGAAGTTATAACAAGAAATGTCCTTATGGTAGATGTCGGCCTGGAAAGTAGGAACTAGGTTCAGTGCACAACCCATCAAGACAGGGTACATAAGCCCAAGCATTGCCACAGCTGGGGCTTTTCCCTTGTAGTATTTGCAATCCAGGTTAATGACACAGCAGCGTCGTATTTGGGGTGTTCCTTTAGCAACCCGCACACGAACGACTTTGCTGGTAAAATCTTCATCCCTGACGAATCTCTCGTCAACAAGTATGCCTTTGGCCCCAGTATCAAGGGCTATCTCAGCTTCCACACCATTTATGGTTTCTAGGCATTTTGGGATCATTTCCAGATCATCATGTTCGATGAATTCCACATTGGCAAGTTTGTGTGGTGGTTCCTTTGGCGTTATCCTCATTGGCCCTTTCTGGCCCTGTTTCCACAACATGGGCTGAGTGAGTGGCCAAACGGCTATGTGGGCCGCCGTTGTGTGAGGGAGCGTGGTGGCTCTTAGAGTTTGGCTGAAAACCCTGGGAAGGTGGAGCAGAGTAATGGCCTTTGCCTCTTAACTGTTGAGGCTTAGGTCTTACCGGGTCATCCTTCTTCAGTTTGGGTGCATGGCCGTAATAAGGCTTAGGAGTGTGAGGAGGATGAGTTGGACGATTGAAGTTCTGCGAGGGGCTCTTGTGCTTCCCGTTCCTGTAATCTCTATTTCCGGATAAAGGACTACTGTCTGGGGTTCCTGCTCGAAGCCGAGCAGGCGCAAGCTCATGTTCACGTTGTGCTTGTGCCTCCTCACGTTGTGCTTGTGCCTCATCACGTTGTGCTTGTGCCTCATCACTTGCTCTCTTCTCCAGTTTATCTCGGCGTTCAACCATCTTCTCATGAGCCCATTCGAAGAGCTTCTGTCTTGGGGAAAAACCGTATCTCTCACCCCTAGCAATCATTATGTCCAGGTAACGCTCCTCATCAAATGTTTTGATGGTTTCCATGTTTGTTTCCTAAACAGTCAATAACGAAGTGCCAAAACAACAACAACAAAAAAAAGAAATCTCTACAATACAGTAGTAGAAAAAAAAATGAAAGAACCACACAACACCAAGGAGAGAAAAAAAAATTCAACACCACAGTTCAAACTTAAATGTAAAAGAGATCTCAAAACCTCACCATAAAAGTGACTCAAAATACAATCAAGTGCAACAGCAGCAAAATGTTGCAAAACAGTGCATGAAACACTGGTAATACAGAATGGCAGTCGTGCCTGCTTAACAGCAATATGTGGCAGTACCTGCGGTAATCGTGCAAATGAAAGGAATGAGCAACACAATCAAGTGCAACAGCAACAAAATGTTGCAAAACAGTGCATGAAACACTGGTAATACAGAATGGCAGTCGTGCCTGCTTAACAACAATACGTGGCAGTACCTGCAGTTATGGTGCAAATGAAAGGAATGAGCAACACAATCAAGTGCAACAGCAACAAAATGTTGCAAAACAGTGCATGAAACACTGGTAATACAGAATGGCAGTCGTGCCTGCTTAACAGCAATATGTGGCAGTACCTGCGGTTATGGTGCAAATGAAAGGAATGAGCAATAACGAATTTTACCGACTAGCACCCAGTGCCTGAGAGTACAAACAAGTACAGTATAGCGGTCGTGCCTGCATATAAGCGCATATATGGCAGTACCCACAAATAAAATGTCGTAAGTAATACGAACAAGTACAGTATAGCGGTCGTGCCAGCGTATGAGCGCGTATATGGCAGTACCCACAAATAAAATGTCGTAAGTAATACGAACAAGTACAGTATAGCGGTCGTGCCTGCGTATGAGCGCGTATATGGCAGTACCCACAAATAAAATGTCGTAGGTAAAATTCTGGAGTGTTACCAAAAGGGCACAGATCCTATGCAAAATACACCAACGATAAGCTAACCGCTTACTAGGCAGCCAGATTACACATTTCTACTAGTAATGAGAAAATTTATTTTCAAGTGACAACTCAGACACATGAAAGGCTTAGCCTAGGCTCGATAAATGACACCAAAGTTTTTCTTCCAATCTATGAGCAGTCAATGCTTGAATATAAAACACAATTCTAAGCAAAAATACTTAATATGCCTTCTCCCAATTCCTAAATCCCAAGGGAATATAAACAATTCCTAACAAGCATCACCCTTTAATGGATATATAAAACATGAATGCTTTAAAACTCAATCTTATCACGCAAATAAATGAAATTTTAAATAACACGTCTTCTCGTCATGCAAAATTTCTTAAGGCTGTTACCACATAATCTCATGTAGATTTCCTGAAATATTGTTTACCACATGGGAAACAAGAAAATATTAGTTACCATAATTAATACTAGAAATAAAGAAAAATTCCTTATCCGCAATGTCTCTAGCGTGAAAATTTTCGTGTGCAGCCTATAATTCATTAATTTCAATAATCGAGCCAATGGTAATCGGGTTTCATGTGCAATGTTAAAAAGCAAAATAAAAATAAATTTATCAAATCAGTCTGTCTGTTCGGGTCCCTGTTCGGGCGCCAATCTTGTTGGGGTTTAGGATGGTAGAGTGTTGTTAAGATTCTGTTTTACTAAGGGGACTCAAAGTACCGAGCTCGGTTAAGAGCTCACAAACAGACAGGACAGATATTTGTACTTGAACACCCCATCTCTATTACCATTGGTCGGTTAAATGAAACTCAGAATCCAACTTTCTTTTCATTTAGGAAATGCAATGACATTAAAAGAATTGAATTAAATTTCTCAAATTAAATTTTATGAAATGCTGCCTCGAATCCCAGAGGTGGTGAGCACGATTTCGTTTCCCGGCACCACAGACGTATGCCGAGACTTTGGCCTCAACTCGACGATTACCTCTGTCACACAGGCAGAGTAGAATACAGGACACTGCAATTTCAGAAACAGAAATGACACACTGTTTATAATGGGAAACTGAAAGCATGAGCACACATATAATGAGTTTCCAATGTCATTTTACTGGATGAAAATATATTGGTTATTCACAGCTAACCAGAAATACTTATGCTACCATAATAGCATACAAAACCATTAATTCTTTACTGGTTTTAAAGAAAACAATATATTCACAATAAATGAAGAATAAGCAAGACAAATACAGTACTGTATGTATTCCTTAAATTGTGTGTAACCACAAAAGTTGCAATGCTTATTACTGATTAACAATTAATATGGTAAAACACTCTATTTAGGATAAAGGAAGAATCTATGAGATAAGTACATAATTCATTCACTTTTGGTTATCAAGAACTGTTTGCAATGAAAAAAAGGGTGCTAAACCACCTTTTGAGGTATTTGCAACTTATAACTCAAAACACTTTATCCCCAACATATGAAGAATTAGCAAGATAAATACAGTATGCATTCATTAAATTGTGGTTAACAGGAAATATTTGCAAAGCCAACAGGGTAAAACTACCTTTTAATTATTTGCAATTTGTATAGCAAATAGCTTTATTGACGAGTTTTTGACGCAAAACACTTTATTTACAATGATAGAAAGAGGTGAAATGAAATTAGAATTTATTAGGAAAAGAGATGGATTTTTACGGGCTCATAACCAGTCTTCAGAGGATGAGATTTTCGTTTATCACATTCAATGAAAAGAAACTTCTTAGCAATGTATATCAGCTGTAATTTCCAGGTTAAGGAATTAACTTTGGCATGTGAGATTCCAGTTTGGTAATCTACAAAATTTTGTGTGTATGGGAATGGAATCTGAGAATAAAAATCCATAAGATTTAGCCAGTAACGAATGTAACTAATTCTCGAAAATAAGCCAATTTGCTTGACCCACGAGCTTTACCATACACTATCCCTCACCTTGTTGTGCTAGATGAATTCCTGTGATGATGCCACGTAAATAAGGTTTGAAATAAACTTAGACTGCTCAGGCGAGATGTTGCCTCTTGGAAGTTTGGGCGCCAACGGAGGGCGTCTCATTGTCCCTCCTGGTGAGTTCATCTGTAGGATACATTTTCTAGAGCAGTAACTGGCTCTGATATAATTTAAGGACTATTTTAGTGGTGGTCCCTGGCAGGCAATTATAGCAGAGATGCAAGGGAGAGACAGTATTTTTAGGTGCAACAAGTGGAAGCAAATAAAATAAAACGAGAATAATAATATAAAAGTTAGGTTACTGTTAAACAATCTCCAGAATGTTCTTGGCTCGTAGCAGACGAAAAATAGGAGCAGCCTTTAAATCGGGACTATACTTCTACACATACAAGAAGAGTAAATAAGGTATATTCAAAATTAGCTATAAGCTAAAATATAAATTGCAAATAATCATAATCTGCAAAAGTCAAGAAGTGGGAATTAATTTTTTTAGTTAGAAAATAACAGTTAAGTTACTAAATTAATTAATAAGGCATCTAACAGCCTTTGGTTACTTTGAGCGAAACACTCTGTCACAGTGGGTATTAGAAAATGTTGTGGCTGATGCCCTTAGCAGGTTGCCTATTGATGATGATCATAAATCCATGACTCCAAATTATTACACTAAGTTAGTTGAAGCTTTAGATTTTGAAGATATTTCTTTTTCAAAAATCAGAAATTGTACTCAGAAAGATGAGGTTTTGGGTCAACTCATGCATAATATAAGATTTGGTTGGTCTACAAATGATTTGAGATTACATGAATATAGTTCTGTTAAGTCTGATCTTAGTTTATATGACAAAGTAATTTTGTACAGAAACAGAATTGTAATACCTACCAGCTTAAGATGTAAACTACTTGAGCACTTACATAGTGGTCATAATGGGATAATTGTGATGAAAGCAGAAGCTAGGAATTGGGTTTGGTGGCCTAAAATTGACCAAGATATTTCTGAAATTACAAAGAATTGTCCAGTTTGTTTTAAAAATTTTCAACTACACCAAGCTCCTGTGTTGTCATGGTGTACCCCTGATAAGACATGGTCAAGACTTCACATTGACTATGCTGGACCCATAGATAACAAATATTTTCTTGTAATTGTAGATGCATATTCTAAGTTTCTAGATGTTCAAGTTACTAGTTCAATGACTTCAAGTGTTACCACTGAATTACTTAGAAAAACATTTTCTAATTTTGGTATTCCAGACATTGTTGTCTCGGATAATGCTCCATATTTTGTATCCTAGGAGATTAAAGTTTTTTATAAGAAAAATGGTATTCAACATTCAACTCCTGCCCCATACAATCCATCATCTAATGGGTTGGCGGAAAGAGCAGTTCGAACTTTAAAAGAGGGCTTAAATAAATTCAACAGAGGATCGTTGAATACTAGAATCTGTAGATTTTTGTACAATTATAGAAAGAGTATGCATAGTGGTATTGGTAAAGAACCAGCAGAGTTACTATTTGGAAGATGTTTTGAAACAACTTTAGTATCTGTAAAATGTTCCCCTAACAAAGACAGAGACCTGGAAAAATTGTCAATAAAAGTTTTCTCTGAAGGGACAAATATGTACAATGTTGGTGATGCAGTTTTTGCTAAAAAAAAATTTGGGAAGGGAGAGACTTGGATTGAAGGTAAAATTATTGAAGTGCTTGGTGTAAGAAATTATTTGGTGCAAGTTCATGATTTTGGTAATATATCATGGAAGAGGCATCATGATCAGCTTATGCCTAGATTTACTGGTACTTGTATTAAGACACCTAGAGAGTCTCCAATGCCCTTAGTTTCTTCGAATGTAAGTAATTATTCCTATGCCTCTAGTTCCACTAATGATGTTGAAGTATCTTCACAAAAGTGTGATGTTACAGTTCAACCTGATAGTAATTGTATTGAGTCTGAAGACACAGTCTCAGAAACTGAAAGGTGTGGTGTGAATGATAAACAGATTGTATCACCATCTCCAGTATTACGGAGATCAAAGAGAATTATTAAGCCACCAGAAAAATTAAATTTGTAATGTCTTTTGTTGCCATAATATATTGATATTTCTGTATAATGATTTTTGTATGTTGATATTTTTCTGATCCATTTTTGATAAGTTTTGTATGTATTTTCTTGGAGGGAGGAATGTTATGTATAACTTTTGTGCTGATTAATTCATGCGCTTTGCATTGCGCTATTGTTTTGTTGTGTTTACTCAGGTAGAACACTCCATGTCGGACATCTAAGTTTGAGTAATAAAACCTCCACTTTTCTCACGATTTTTAATGGCATTCTCCTCACCCATCTTTCTCAAAGCATGGAACACTTTGCAACCTATGCTGGTCAAGGAAACTGGTCTATAGTTCTGAGCCGTATCCCTCCCCTTTTTGAAGATGGGTATCACATTTGCTTCTTTCCAGCATCTTGGATCTCCCATGACTCCAGTGACGTTTTAAATATGATACTTAGTGCCACTGATATTGAGTTTGCGCATTTATTAAGTACATGAGGGGATATATCATCAGGACCTGTAGCTTTATGAACATCTAACTCCATCAGCGCTTTGCATACCTCTGTGGCTGTAAGGTTGATGTCCTCTAATACCGGCCCTTGAGCTTCTATCTCTGCAATCTGAGGGGGAGGGGTATTTTCTATTGTAAATACTGACTGGAACTCCTTGTTCAGTTCTTTGCAGATCTCTTCATCCGTCTCAGTGATGCTTCCATCCACTCTCTTTAGCCTTAAAACCTGTTCTTTTACCTCTAGTTTTCCTCTAATAAAGCTGTGGAAAAGCTTGGGATTTTCTTTAGCCTTCCTGGTGATGTCCCTCTCATAGTCTCTCTCTGCCTCTCTTCTTTTACTTTAGTAGTCATTTCTTGCTCTTTTGTAGGTTTGCCAGGCATTTATGTTTTTTCTCCTCCTATGCCTTTTCCAGCATATGTCTCTCCACTCCTTAGCTCTTTTACACTCATTATCGAACCTTTTCTCTCTGGAATGATTTACACCTACCTTGGTGACAGGTATGCAGCAATCTACTATCTTCCCATATTTCTCACAAAAGATGTCATACATTTCTTGTACAGATTTGTTGTAAAATAATGTTCTCCAGTCAATAATTGCAAAAAGCTCATTCATTTTGATGTAATCTCCTTTCGGATAGTTCCTCCTCGTATCCTCAGTGCCTCTACTCTCAGGCAGAATATCCTTAATGATATACTCCATCAACAACACACAGTGGTCACTCTTTCCAATTGGTGGTTCATACTCATTTTTTTTTCAATATCCAACACATTATCTGTGAATAATAAATCAAGTAGTGATAACTCATCCCCACCCCTGGTCCTCATTGGTTCCATTACATGTTGATGTAGGAAATTCCCTTGTATGCAATCTAGGAATCTTGCCCCGAATGAGTCCTCACCACAGTGTGGGTAAAGATTCATCCAATCTATCTCATTATGATTTAAATCACCCATAATCAAAATCCTACATTTTCTCTCCCGTGCCATGTTAACATTTGAGTTTATGACTTCAATAGTACCTATATGACTTTCCTCATAAACTTCTAGCCTACTCTGGTTCCTTGGTGGGTTATATACAACAGTTATTATAATGCTCTCTGACCCAGTATTTATGCGAGCAACAAAAAATTCCTTGAGCTCACTTTCTATAGCCAAGTTTATTTCTTCAACTTGAATCCTTTCACTTATGAGCAGTGCTATTCCTCCACCAGTCTTCTCAGATCTTTCAACCCTTAATATTCTGAAGCCCTTAGGAAAAAATTTGACACTCAACTTAGTTTCTGTAATTGCTACTATATCTGCCTTACTGTTGTGAATCCTATCTTTTAATTCTACTGCCTTACCAGCTAATCCATCAGCATTTGTGTATAACAATCTTAATGAGACCCCATCCCCTGATCTTCTGTCATTATCTTCTTTATCTCCCCTTTGTTAGGAAGAACTCTGAAATGAAAATTTTTCTTCTCTTCTTCATTTCTTTCCTCATTTAACCTTCTTGCCTCTTGCAATAAGTTTTTGATCTTTCCCATCTCTTCCTGTGTTCTGAATCGTCTAATGAACACTTCTCTGAATTCTTGAAGGTCTTCTAGACTTTTTTTTCTCAACAATATTTCCCTACATGTTTCCCCTCTCTCAAAGGCTACTTTTGTTGGTCTCGGCTTTCCTTCCCTCGAATATTTGCCTAGTTGGTGAATGTTTACAATATCCTCAGGACCACAAACTAATCCAATCTTTCTTATCAGGTCAACAACCCTAGCTTTATTTTCTTCAAGTCTCCCCTGCCATGTTGGCTCCTGGGATTAGCTTATGCCTGAGATTACCACTGTCTTCTCTTTATCAAGTGCCTGTTTAATCAGTGGATTTGCCCTTTCCATCACAACATCTTTCATTTTTTCGATTACTGTTTCATTATAGTCAACTGTTTGTATGTTTTCCAGTGCCACCACCTTTACAGCCTATTTTACTGCCACATTCCCCTTTAGTGCATCTGTAGAGGAAGTTTTCATGGCATCATGTATATATATATATATATATATATATATATATATATATATATATATATATATATATATATATATATATATATATATTTATATAACCAAATAAGCACATTACATATGTGAAAGCATGAATCGTATTTTACCCCGACCGGGACTCGAACCTAGGACTTATAATTACTAAGTCAAGTTGCAACCAACTACACACCACAGAAGGCTAAAAGGAGTCCAACCTTATAGCTTATATCTGCTATACTTAGGAATGAACGCATGCTATCTGAATGCCACTATGTTCATATTACAGATTCCCCAACATCACTCGTGGCTTCATTTTTGCATTTAATTCAATTTGCAATCTCATTCGGGTCATACAATAACCAAATAAGCACATTACATATGTGAAAACATGAATCATATTTTAGCCCGACCGGGACTCGAACCTAGGACTTATAATTACTAGGTCAAGGCGCTACCAACTACACACCACAGAAGTTAAAAGGAATCCAACCTTATAGCTTATATCTGCTATACTTAGGAATGAACGCATTCTATCTGAATGCCACTATGTTCATATTACAGATTCCCCAACCTCACTCGTGGCTTCATTTTCGCATTTAATTCAATTCCCAATCTCATTCTGGTTATACAATAACCAAATAAGCACATCACATATGTGAAAACATGAATCATATTTTACCCCTACCGGGACTCGAACCTAGGACTTATAATTACTAAGTCAAGGCGCTACCAACTACACACCACAGAAGGTTAAAAGGAATCCACCCTTATAGCTTATATCTGCTATACTTAGGAATGAACGCATTCTATCTGAATGCCACTATGTTCATATTACAGATTCCCCAACCTCACTCGTGGCTTCATTTTGACATTTAATTCAATTCGCAATCTAATTCGGGTCATACAATAACCAAATAAGCACATTACATATGTGAAAACATGAATCATATTTTACCCCAACAGGGACTCGAACCTAGGACTTATAATTACTAAGTCAAGGCGCTACCAACTACACACCACAGAAGGTTAAAAGGAATCCAACCTTATAGCTTATATCTGCTATACTTATTAATGAACGCATTCTATCCGAATGCCACTATGTTCATATTACAGATTCCACAATATATATATATATATATATATATATATATATATATATATATATATATATATATATATATATATATATATATGTATGTATGTATGTATGTATGTATGTATGTATGTATGTATGTATGTATGTATGTATGTATGTATGTATGTATGTATGTATGTATGTATGTATGTATGTATGTATGTATGTATGTATGTATGTATGTATGTATGTATGTATGTATGTATGTATGTATGTATGTATGTATGTATGTATGTATGTATGTATGTATGTATGTATGTATGTATGTATGTATGTATATATATATATATATATATATATATATATATATATATATATATATATATATGTGTGTGTGTGTGTGTGTGTGTGTGTGTGTGTGTGTGTGTGTGTGTGTGTGATTACCTAATTGTGATTACCTAATTGTGTTTACGGGAAAGAGCCCAAAGCTCGTATCTTCCCGTCTCCTGATCGGTTCCATTTTTAGACTTAGTGATACTTATCATACCTGTCCTTAAAACTATGGATTGAGATAGCATTAACTACCTCCTCGCTTAGCGAATTCCAATTATCAACTACTCTTACACTGAAAAAGTATTTCCTTACATCCTGCAAACAAGTTTTCTTCCGAAGCTTCAAACTATGACCTCTAGTTCTAGAGCCAGCCATATCGAAATATCGATCCCTATCCACTCTATCATAACCATGAAGGAATTTAAAGACTGTCACCATATCCCCCCTTACTCTTCTAGCTTCGAGTGATGGCAAGTCTAATTCCCTCAGCCTCTCATCATAACCGAGATTGCGTATTTCTGGCACCAGTTTCGTGGCATGTCTTTGAACTTTTTCAAGCTTAGCTATGTGCTTTTTCAAGTGCGGATTCCAAAAGGGGGCTGCATATTCGAGTTTTGGCCTCACATAGGTTACATAAATATTTCTGAACATTTCCTTGTCCATGTGCCTGAAGGCTACCCTTACATTTGATAAGAATGCATATGCTGCCCTTACTACGCCATTTATATGTATTTCTGGAGACAAATCTGCCAGTATGTTTACTCCTAGATCTCTCTCATTTTCTGTCTCTTGAAGTTGTACTCCAGCCACCGAGTAGTCAAGCTTGGGCCTTCTTGCACTTGTACCCATTCTCATTACCTTACATTTTGAGGTATTGAATTTCATTAGCCACTTTTCTGACCACTCATGCAGATTATTTAGATCCTCCTGAAGTTCTCTACCATTGTTCTCGTTTTTTACTTTCTTCACAATCTTTGCATCATCTGCAAACATATTCATGAATGAATTTACAGACTCTGGTAGGTCATTTACATATACAAGGAACAAAAGTGGCCCTAAAACTGAACCCTGTGGAACTCCACTACTAACTCTTCTCCATTCAGACACTGAGTGTCTTACTCTAACCCTCTGTTCCCTTCCTTCTAAGTAAGTTTTTATCCATTCCAAGACATTTCCACCTATTCTAGCCATTGATTGCAGCTTCCTAATAAGTCTCCCATGTGGAACAGTGTCAAACGCTTTCTGGAAGTCTAGGAATATGCAATCTGCCCAGCCCTCTCTTTCCTGTAAGATTTGGCTTACCTCATCATAAAATTCTAATAAGTTTGTTACTGTTGATCTTCCTTCTCTGAAGCCATGTTGCCTCACTGACAAAAAGTTGAAGGATTCCAAGTGAAGAGAGATATGTTTCCTTAGTAGTTTCTCCATAACTTTGCAAACTATGCTGGTCAAGGAAACTGGTCTATAGTTCAGAGCCGTATCCCTCCTTCCCTTTTTGAAGATAGGTATCACATTTGCTTGTTTCCAGCATCTTGGAATCTCCCCCGACTCCAGTGACTCCTTAAATATGATACTTAGTGCCACTGATATTGTGTTTGCGCATTTTTTAAGCACATGAGGGGATATGTCATCAGGACCTGTAGCTTTATGAACATCTAAATCCATCAGCGCTTTGCATACCTCTGTGGCTGTAAGGTTGATGTTCTCTAATACCGGCCCTTGAGCTTCTATCACTGTGTGTGTGTGTGTGTGTGTGTGTGTGTGTGTATGTGTGATTACCTAATTGTGATTACCTAATTGTGTTTACGGGAAAGAGCCCAAAGCTCGTATCTTCCCGTCTCCTGATCGGTTCCATTTTTAGACTTAGTGATACTTATCATACCTGTCCTTAAAACTATGGATTGAGATAGCATTAACTACCTCCTCGCTTAGCGAATTCCAATTATCAACTACTCTTACACTGAAAAAGTATTTCCTTACATCCTGCAAACAAGTTTTCTTACGAAGCTTCAAACTATGACCTCTAGTTCTAGAGCCAGCCATATCGAAATATCGATCCCTATCCACTCTATCATAACCATGAAGGAATTTAAAGACTGTCACCATATCCCCCCTTACTCTTCTAGCTTCGAGTGATGGCAAGTCTAATTCCCTCAGCCTCTCATCATAACCGAGATTGCGTATTTCTGGCACCAGTTTCGTGGCATGTCTTTGAACTTTTTCAAGCTTAGCTATGTGCTTTTTCAAGTGCGGATTCCAAAAGGGGGCTGCATATTCGAGTTTTGGCCTCACATAGGTTACATAAATATTTCTGAACATTTCCTTGTCCATGTGCCTGAAGGCTACCCTTACATTTGATAAGAATGCATATGCTGCCCTTACTACGCCATTTATATGTATTTCTGGAGACAAATCTGCCAGTATGTTTACTCCTAGATCTCTCTCATTTTCTGTCTCTTGAAGTTGTACTCCAGCCACCGAGTAGTCAAGCTTGGAGCCTTCTTGCACTTGTACCCATTCTCATTACCTTACATTTTGAGGTATTGAATTTCATTAGCCACTTTTCTGACCACTCATGCAGATTATTTAGATCCTCCTGAAGTTCTCTACCATTGTTCTCGTTTTTTACTTTCTTCACAATCTTTGCATCATCTGCAAACATATTCATGAATGAATTTACAGACTCTGGTAGGTCATTTACATATACAAGGAACAAAAGTGGCCCTAAAACTGAACCCTGTGGAACTCCACTACTAACTCTTCTCCATTCAGACACTGAGTGTCTTACTCTAACCCTCTGTTCCCTTCCTTCTAAGTAAGTTTTTATCCATTCCAAGACATTTCCACCTATTCTAGCCATTGATTGCAGCTTCCTAATAAGTCTCCCATGTGGAACAGTGTCAAACGCTTTCTGGAAGTCTAGGAATATGCAATCTGCCCAGCCCTCTCTTTCCTGTAAGATTTGGCTTACCTCATCATAAAATTCTAATAAGTTTGTTACTGTTGATCTTCCTTCTCTGAAGCCATGTTGCCTCACTGACAAAAAGTTGAAGGATTCCAAGTGAAGAGAGATATGTTTCCTTAGTAGTTTCTCCATAAGTTTGCAAACTATGCTGGTCAAGGAAACTGGTCTATAGTTCAGAGCCGTATCCCTCCTTCCCTTTTTGAAGATAGGTATCACATTTGCTTGTTTCCAGCATCTTGGAATCTCCCCCGACTCCAGTGACTCCTTAAATATGATACTTAGTGCCACTGATATTGTGTTTGCGCATTTTTTAAGCACATGAGGGGATATGTCATCAGGACCTGTAGCTTTATGAACATCTAAATCCATCAGCGCTTTGCATACCTCTGTGGCTGTAAGGTTGATGTTCTCTAATACCGGCCCTTGAGCTTCTATCACTGTGTGTGTGTGTGTGTGTGTGTGTGTGTGTGTATGTGTGATTACCTAATTGTGATTACCTAATTGTGTTTACGGGAAAGAGCCCAAAGCTCGTATCTTCCCGTCTCCTGATCGGTTCCATTTTTAGACTTAGTGATACTTATCATACCTGTCTTTAAAACTATGGATTGAGATAGCATTAACTACCTCCTCGCTTAGCGAATTCCAATTATCAACTACTCTTACACTGAAAAAGTATTTCCTTACATCCTGCAAACAAGTTTTCTTACGAAGCTTCAAACTATGACCTCTAGTTCTAGAGCCAGCCATATCGAAATATCGATCCCTATCCACTCTATCATAACCATGAAGGAATTTAAAGACTGTCACCATATCCCCCCTTACTCTTCTAGCTTCGAGTGATGGCAAGTCTAATTCCCTCAGCCTCTCATCATAACCGAGATTGCGTATTTCTGGCACCAGTTTCGTGGCATGTCTTTGAACTTTTTCAAGCTTAGCTATGTGCTTTTTCAAGTGCGGATTCCAAAAGGGGGCTGCATATTCGAGTTTTGGCCTCACATAGGTTACATAAATATTTCTGAACATTTCCTTGTCCATGTGCCTGAAGGCTACCCTTACATTTGATAAGAATGCATATGCTGCCCTTACTACGCCATTTATATGTATTTCTGGAGACAAATCTGCCAGTATGTTTACTCCTAGATCTCTCTCATTTTCTGTCTCTTGAAGTTGTACTCCAGCCACCGAGTAGTCAAGCTTGAGCCTTCTTGCACTTGTACCCATTCTCATTACCTTACATTTTGAGGTATTGAATTTCATTAGCCACTTTTCTGACCACTCATGCAGATTATTTAGATCCTCCTGAAGTTCTCTACCATTGTTCTCGTTTTTTACTTTCTTCACAATCTTTGCATCATCTGCAAACATATTCATGAATGAATTTACAGACTCTGGTAGGTCATTTACATATACAAGGAACAAAAGTGGCCCTAAAACTGAACCCTGTGGAACTCCACTACTAGCTCTTCTCCATTCAGACACTGAGTGTCTTACTCTAACCCTCTGTTCCCTTCCTTCTAAGTAAGTTTTTATCCATTCCAAGACATTTCCACCTATTCTAGCCATTGATTGCAGCTTCCTAATAAGTCTCCCATGTGGAACAGTGTCAAACGCTTTCTGGAAGTCTAGGAATATGCAATCTGCCCAGCCCTCTCTTTCCTGTAAGATTTGGCTTACCTCATCATAAAATTCTAATAAGTTTGTTACTGTTGATCTTCCTTCTCTGAAGCCATGTTGCCTCACTGACAAAAAGTTGAAGGATTCCAAGTGAAGAGAGATATGTTTCCTTAGTAGTTTCTCCATAAGTTTGCAAACTATGCTGGTCAAGGAAACTGGTCTATAGTTCAGAGCCGTATCCCTCCTTCCCTTTTTGAAGATAGGTATCACATTTGCTTGTTTCCAGCATCTTGGAATCTCCCCCGACTCCAGTGACTCCTTAAATATGATACTTAGTGCCACTGATATTGTGTTTGCGCATTTTTTAAGCACATGAGGGGATATGTCATCAGGACCTGTAGCTTTATGAACATCTAAATCCATCAGCGCTTTGCATACCTCTGTGGCTGTAAGGTTGATGTTCTCTAATACCGGCCCTTGAGCTTCTATCACTGTGTGTGTGTGTGTGTGTGTGTGTGTGTGTGTGTGTGTGTGATTACCTAATTGTGATTACCTAATTGTGTTTACGGGAAAGAGCCCAAAGCTCGTATCTTCCCATCTCCTGATCGGTTCCATTTTTAGACTTAGTGATACTTATCATACCTGTCTTTAAAACTATGGATTGAGATAGCATTAACTACCTCCTCGCTTAGCGAATTCCAATTATCAACTACTCTTACACTGAAAAAGTATTTCCTTACATCCTGCAAACAAGTTTTCTTACGAAGCTTCAAACTATGACCTCTAGTTCTAGAGCCAGCCATATCGAAATATCGATCCCTATCCACTCTATCATAACCATGAAGGAATTTAAAGACTGTCACCATATCCCCCCTTACTCTTCTAGCTTCGAGTGATGGCAAGTCTAATTCCCTCAGCCTCTCATCATAACCGAGATTGCGTATTTCTGGCACCAGTTTCGTGGCATGTCTTTGAACTTTTTCAAGCTTAGCTATGTGCTTTTTCAAGTGCGGATTCCAAAAGGGGGCTGCATATTCGAGTTTTGGCCTCACATAGGTTACATAAATATTTCTGAACATTTCCTTGTCCATGTGCCTGAAGGCTACCCTTACATTTGATAAGAATGCATATGCTGCCCTTACTACGCCATTTATATGTATTTCTGGAGACAAATCTGCCAGTATGTTTACTCCTAGATCTCTCTCATTTTCTGTCTCTTGAAGTTGTACTCCAGCCACCGAGTAGTCAAGCTTGGGCCTTCTTGCACTTGTACCGATTCTCATTACCTTACATTTTGAGGTATTGAATTTCATTAGCCACTTTTCTGACCACTCATGCAGATTATTTAGATCCTCCTGAAGTTCTCTACCATTGTTCTCGTTTTTTACTTTCTTCACAATCTTTGCATCATCTGCAAACATATTCATGAATGAATTTACAGACTCTGGTAGGTCATTTACATATACAAGGAACAAAAGTGGCCCTAAAACTGAACCCTGTGGAACTCCACTACTAACTCTTCTCCATTCAGACACTGAGTGTCTTACTCTAACCCTCTGTTCCCTTCCTTCTAAGTAAGTTTTTATCCATTCCAAGACATTTCCACCTATTCTAGCCATTGATTGCAGCTTCCTAATAAGTCTCCCATGTGGAACAGTGTCAAACGCTTTCTGGAAGTCTAGGAATATGCAATCTGCCCAGCCCTCTCTTTCCTGTAAGATTTGGCTTACCTCATCATAAAATTCTAATAAGTTTGTTACTGTTGATCTTCCTTCTCTGAAGCCATGTTGCCTCACTGACAAAAAGTTGAAGGATTCCAAGTGAAGAGAGATATGTTTCCTTAGTAGTTTCTCCATAAGTTTGCAAACTATGCTGGTCAAGGAAACTGGTCTATAGTTCAGAGCCGTATCCCTCCTTCCCTTTTTGAAGATAGGTATCACATTTGCTTGTTTCCAGCATCTTGGAATCTCCCCCGACTCCAGTGACTCCTTAAATATGATACTTAGTGCCACTGATATTGTGTTTGCGCATTTTTTAAGCACATGAGGGGATATGTCATCAGGACCTGTAGCTTTATGAACATCTAAATCCATCAGCGCTTTGCATACCTCTGTGGCTGTAAGGTTGATGTTCTCTAATACCGGCCCTTGAGCTTCTATCACTGTGTGTGTGTGTGTGTGTGTGTGTGTGTGTGTGTGTGTGTGTGATTACCTAATTGTGATTACCTAATTGTGCTTACGGGAAAGAGCCCAAAGCTCGTATCTTCCCGTCTCCTGATCGGTTCCATTTTTAGACTTAGTGATACTTATCATACCTGTCTTTAAAACTATGGATTGAGATAGCATTAACTACCTCCTCGCTTAGCGAATTCCAATTATCAACTACTCTTACACTGAAAAAGTATTTCCTTACATCCTGCAAACAAGTTTTCTTACGAAGCTTCAAACTATGACCTCTAGTTCTAGAGCCAGCCATATCGAAATATCGATCCCTATCCACTCTATCATAACCATGAAGGAATTTAAAGACTGTCACCATATCCCCCCTTACTCTTCTAGCTTCGAGTGATGGCAAGTCTAATTCCCTCAGCCTCTCATCATAACCGAGATTGCGTATTTCTGGCACCAGTTTCGTGGCATGTCTTTGAACTTTTTCAAGCTTAGCTATGTGCTTTTTCAAGTGCGGATTCCAAAAGGGGGCTGCATATTCGAGTTTTGGCCTCACATAGGTTACATAAATATTTCTGAACATTTCCTTGTCCATGTGCCTGAAGGCTACCCTTACATTTGATAAGAATGCATATGCTGCCCTTACTACGCCATTTATATGTATTTCTGGAGACAAATCTGCCAGTATGTTTACTCCTAGATCTCTCTCATTTTCTGTCTCTTGAAGTTGTACTCCAGCCACCGAGTAGTCAAGCTTGGGCCTTCTTGCACTTGTACCCTTTCTCATTACCTTACATTTTGAGGTATTGAATTTCATTAGCCACTTTTCTGACCACTCATGCAGATTATTTAGATCCTCCTGAAGTTCTCTACCATTGTTCTCGTTTTTTACTTTCTTCACAATCTTTGCATCATCTGCAAACATATTCATGAATGAATTTACAGACTCTGGTAGGTCATTTACATATACAAGGAACAAAAGTGGCCCTAAAACTGAACCCTGTGGAACTCCACTACTAACTCTTCTCCATTCAGACACTGAGTGTCTTACTCTAACCCTCTGTTCCCTTCCTTCTAAGTAAGTTTTTATCCATTCCAAGACATTTCCACCTATTCTAGCCATTGATTGCAGCTTCCTAATAAGTCTCCCATGTGGAACAGTGTCAAACGCTTTCTGGAAGTCTAGGAATATGCAATCTGCCCAGCCCTCTCTTTCCTGTAAGATTTGGCTTACCTCATCATAAAATTCTAATAAGTTTGTTACTGTTGATCTTCCTTCTCTGAAGCCATGTTGCCTCACTGACAAAAAGTTGAAGGATTCCAAGTGAAGAGAGATATGTTTCCTTAGTAGTTTCTCCATAAGTTTGCAAACTATGCTGGTCAAGGAAACTGGTCTATAGTTCAGAGCCGTATCCCTCCTTCCCTTTTTGAAGATAGGTATCACATTTGCTTGTTTCCAGCATCTTGGAATCTCCCCCGACTCCAGTGACTCCTTAAATATGATACTTAGTGCCACTGATATTGTGTTTGCGCATTTTTTAAGCACATGAGGGGATATGTCATCAGGACCTGTAGCTTTATGAACATCTAAATCCATCAGCGCTTTGCATACCTCTGTGGCTGTAAGGTTGATGTTCTCTAATACCGGCCCTTGAGCTTCTATCACTGCAATCTGAGGGGGTGGGGTATTTTCTACTGTAAATACTGACTGAAACTCCTTGTTCAATTCTTTGCAGATCTCTTCGTCCGTCTCAGTGATGCTTCCATCCGCTCTCTTTAGCCTTAAAACCTGTTCTTTTACCTTCAGTTTTCCTCTGATAAAACTGTGGAAAAGCTTGGGATTTCCTTTTGCCT
>JAXCGZ010017629.1:35000-49863 GCA_037179515.1 Halocaridina rubra | reverse complement strand
ATTCGTTTGGATTAGACCTGTCCTGTTATCATAAAAAATTTTAATCGCTCAGGTCTCATGAGTCCTTTTGTTTATGTCTCCTCCTTCTTTGTTATTTTGTCTCAGTTGTGCTTGAGAAGGGATCCAGTTAGGATCCGAAATATAGCATTGTTTTATAAGCTTTGTTTCACTGATGGGCTTCCTTACTATTTAGTGCTGTATGCTAACAGTTTGTACTTATATATATATATATATATATATATATATATATATATATATATATATATATATAATATATATATATATATATATATATATATATATATATATATATATATATATATATATATATATATATATATATATATATATATATATATATATATATATATATATATATATATATATATATATATATATATATATATATATATATATATATATATATATATATATATATATATATATATATATATATATATATATATATATATATATATATATATATATATATATATATATATATATATATATATATATATATATATATATATATATATATATATATATATATATATATATATATATATATATATATATATATATATATATATATATATATATATATATATATATATATATATATATATATATATATATATATATATATATATATATATATATATATATATATATATATATATATATATATATATATATATATATATATATATATATATATATATATATATATATATATATATATATATATATATATATATATATATATATATATATATATATATATATATATATATATATATATATATATATATATATATATATATATATATATATATATATATATATATATATATATATATATATATATATATATATATATATATATATATATATATATATATATATATATATATATATATATATATATATATATATATATATATATATATATATATATATATATATATATATATATATATATATATATATATATATATATATATATATATATATATATATATATATATATATATATATATATATATATATATATATATATATATATATATATATATATATATATATATATATATATATATATATATATATATATATATATATATATATATATATATATATATATATATATATATATATATATATATATATATATATATATATATATATATATATATATATATATATATATATATATATATATATATATATATATATATATATATATATATATATATATATATATATATATATATATATATATATATATATATATATATATATATATATATATATATATATATATATATATATATATATATATATATATATATATATATATATATATATATATATATATATATATATATATATATATATATATATATATATATATATATATATATATATATATATATATATATATATATATATATATATATATATATATATTATATATATATATATATATATATATATATATATATATATATATATATATATATATATATATATATATATATATATATATATATATATATATATATATATATATATATATATATATATATATATATATATATATATATATATATATATATATATATATATATATATATATATATATATATATATATATATATATATATATATATATATATATAATATATATATATATATATATATATATATATATATATATATATATATATATATATATATATATATATATATATATATATATATATATATATATATATATATATATATATATATATATATATATATATATATATATATATATATATATATATATATATATATATATATATATATATATATATATATATATATATATATATATATATATATATATATATATATATATATATATATATATATATATATATATATATATATATATATATATATATATATATATATATATATATATATATATATATATATATATATATATATATATATATATATATATATATATATATATATATATATATATATATATATATATATATATATATATATATATATATATATATATATATATATATATATATATATATATATATATATATATATATATATATATATATATATATATATATATATATATATATATATATATATATATATATATATATATATATATATATATATATATATATATATATATATATATATATATATATATATATATATATATATATATATATATATATATATATATATATATATATATATATATATATATATATATATATATATATATATATATATATATATATATATATATATATATATATATATATATATATATATATATATATATATATATATATATATATATATATATATATATATATATATATATATATATATATATATATATATATATATATATATATATATATATATATATATATATATATATATATATATATATATATATATATATATATATATATATATATATATATATATATATATATATATATATATATATATATATATATATATATATATATATATATATATATATATATATATATATATATATATATATATATATATATATATATATATATATATATATATATATATATATATATATATATATATATATATATATATATATATATATATATATATATATATATATATATATATATATATATATATATATATATATATATATATATATATATATATATATATATATATATATATATATATATATATATATATATATATATATATATATATATATATATATATATATATATATATATATATATATATATATATATATATATATATATATATATATATATATATATATATATATATATATATATATATATATATATATATATATATATATATATATATATATATATATATATATATATATATATATATATATATATATATATATATATATATATATATATATATATATATATATATATATATATATATATATATATATATATATATATATATATATATATATATATATATATATATATATATATATATATATATATATATATATATATATATATATATATATATATATATATATATATATATATATATATATATATATATATATATATATATATATATATATATATATATATATATATATATATATATATATATATATATATATATATATATATATATATATATATATATATATATATATATATATATATATATATATATATATATATATATATATATAAGTACAAACTGTTAGCATACAGCACTAAATAGTAAGGAAGCCCATCAGTGAAACAAAGCTTATAAAACAATGCTATATTTCGGATCCTAACTGGATCCCTTCTCAAGCACAACTGAGACAAAATAACAAAGAAGGAGGAGACATAAACAAAAGGACTCATGAGACCTGAGCGATTAAAATTTTTTATGATAACAGGACAGGTCTAATCCAAACGAATTATCCTCAACAAAGAAGCCGCCAAGATCATTAAACCATTAACAAAGAAAAATGTTAATCCTTAAAATGATAAATGATCTGAAAGAAGATAGCCCCCAACATATTATTTTAATTAAAAGAATATTAATAAATATGCACATATAGATATACACATGTAACAATATCTGTACACACATCCCCATATACAAGAGCATACAAAATGAAATACATATATAAATCCTAATACAATCAAAATACACAATAACGACTACAATCTGGTTGGGGGTTTATCTTGAGGGATAACTTCGTTGAGGCAGCGCTTCAGGAGGGCTTTATCAATTATGTCAGGGGTCCATTGCCCCCTAGATAGATTAAAATTGTCCTTCATTTCAATGAGGGAAGATTCCACTATTTTCCGTTTGAATTGACAGGTACTTTTAAATAGCATAGTGGCACAACTCCAATCAATCCGATGATTATGTTCATTGATGTGGGTAAAAAGAGCTGAATTTTCTTGATTATATCTTACTGCTCTCTTGTGTTCTAAGACTCTCTGGGATAGAGAGCGGCCTGTTTGTCCTATGTACACTCTATTGCAATCATTACAGCTTATTTGGTATACTCCTGCATTAACTTCTTTTTTGTTTTGGCTAACGTTAACTAATTCTTTTCTTAAAGTGGTGGGATAGTTAAAAGTGAATGGGGACTGTTTACCTAATATATCATTTATGACACCTAGCTTTTGGTGAAAAGGAAGGAGGATTTTGTTGAAATTATTCTCTTTGGGGGTCCTGTGAGGATTGTAAAAAACATGTTTAGCTTTCTGCAGAGCTTTGTCTAAGAAAAAGGGAGGATAACAAAGTTGGTCAAGCTGAGAATAAACCGTTTGAATTTCATGTTCTAAATAATTAGAGCTGCAAATCCAGAGGGCTCTAAGGAATAAATTCGAAGCTATACCTAATTTTACTTTTTCTTCATGATAACTATAAAAGTGCACATAAGATGCGGAGTGGGTGGATTTTCTATAGACTTTAAAGTTGTAACTCAAAGAATCTCTAACAATGAGGACATCAAGGAAAGGCATATATATATAGAAAATTCACCCACTCTGCGTCATATGTTCACTTTTATAGTTATCATGAAGAAAAAGTAAAATTAGGTATAGCTTCGAATTTATTCCTTAGAGCCCTCCGGATTTGCAGCTCTAATTATTTAGAACATGAAATTCAAACGGTTTATTCTCAGCTTGACCAACTTTGTTATCCTCCCTTTTTCTTAGACAAAGCTCTGCAGAAAGCTAAAAAGGTTTTTTATAATCCTCACAGGACCCCCAAAGAGAATAATTTCAACAAAATCCTCCTTCCTTTTCACCAAAAGCTAAGCGTCATAAATGATACATTAGGTAAACAGTCCCCATTCACTTTTAACTATCCCACCACTTTAAGAAAAGAATTAGTTAACGTTAGCCAAAACAAAAAAGAAGTTAATGCAGGAGTATACCAAATAAGCTGTAATGATTGCAATAGAGTGTACATAGGACAAACAGGCCGCTCTCTATCCCAGAGAGTCTTAGAACACAAGAGAGCAGTAAGATATAATCAAGAAAATTCAGCTCTTTTTACCCACATCAATGAACATAATCATCGGATTGATTGGAGTGGTGCCACTATGCTATTTAAAAGTACCTGTCAATTCAAACGGAAAATAGTGGAATCTTCCCTCATTGAAATGAAGGACAATTTTAATCTATCTAGGGGGCAATGGACCCCTGACATAATTGATAAAGCCCTCCTGAAGCGCTGCCTCAACGAAGTTATCCCTCAAGATAAACCCCCAACCAGATTGTAGTCGTTATTGTGTATTTTGATTGTATTAGGATTTATATATGTATTTCATTTTGTATGCTCTTGTATATGGGGATGTGTGTACAGATATTGTTACATGTGTATATCTATATGTGCATATTTATTAATATTCTTTTAATTAAAATAATATGTTGGGGGCTATCTTCTTTCAGATCATTTATCATTTTAAGGATTAAAATTTTTCTTTGTTAATGGTTTAATGATCTTGGCGGCTTCTTTGTTGAGGATAATTCGTTTGGATTAGACCTGTCCTGTTATCATAAAAATTTTTAATCTCTCAGGTCTCATGAGTCTTTTTGTTTATGTCTCCTCCTTCTTTGTTATTTTGTCTCAGTTGTGCTTGAGAAGGGATCCAGTTAGGATCCGAAATATAGCATTGTTTTATAAGTTTTGTTTCACTGATGGGCTTCCTTACAATATATATATATATATATATATATATATATATATATATATATATATATATATATATATATATATATATATATATATATATATATATATATATATATATATATATATATATATATATATATATACATATATATATATATATATATATATATATATATATATATATATATATATATATATATATATATATATATATATATATATATATATATATATATATATATATATATATATATATATATATATATATATATATATATATATATATATATATATATATATATATATATATATATATATACATATATACACTATATATATATATATATATATATATATATATATATATATATATATATATATATATATATATATATATATATATATATATATATATATATATATATATATATATATATATATATATATATATATATATATATATATATATATATATATATATATATATATATATATATATATATATATATATATATATATATATATATATATATATATATATATATATATATATATATATATATATATATATATATATATATATATATATATATATATATATATATATATATATATATATATATATATATATATATATATATATATACACACACACACACACACACTTACATATATATATATATATATATATATATATATATATATATATATATATATATATATATATATATATATATATATATATATATATATATATATATATATATATATATATATATATATATATATATATATATATATATAAAGGCTAAAGATCGTCACTTAACTAGATGAATATCCACATACAATCTGTTCCTCTCTCTCTCTCTCTCTCTCTCTCTCTCTCTCTCTCTCTCTCTCTCTCTCTCTCTCTCTCTCTCTCTCTCTCTCTCTCTCTCTCTCTCTCTCTCTCTCTCTCTCTCTCTCTCTCTCTCTCTCTCCTTCCCACTTTTGATCTCCATTCTCCAGACAGCTGATACAACACCCTGGTGAATTCTACACATGACTTCTACACGCATTATGTTCTCAGACTACACGTTCCACGTTACCCTGAGGCCCTTTCCTGGACTCTGGATCAGCGTATTGCCCAGGCGGAAAGGACAGCTGTGGATGCTGCACTCTCCATTCAAAGACAGCCTACGCCTGACCACCTGCACCAATATCAGTTGGCGAGGGATGATCTGGTTGCCCTGTAGAAATTTGTACACACGGAGTATTGGCAGATATTAACGGAGAGCATTAACCATCAGACTTGCGCTGGGACTATGTGGCATCTTATAAGGAAGGCTGTCAAGAAGAAATCCTCCTTTGCACTACACCACAGTCATCTTGAGTATGCTCAGGACCTCATTACTACTTGGTCAGCGCAGTCACAAACTTGTCAACCTTCCCGGGAACGTTCAAGAGGCACTCACCACCTGCCGCGGTGTTTGTAACCTCCGCCTAATGGGTGCAGTACCACAGACGGATGAAGAGTATGACATCCTATTCACAGAGGATGAACTAAGACGTGCTCTTGCTAAGATTAAGGCTACTGCCCGTGGGGAGGATGGTCTTACATATCAAGTTCTCCATCTTCTTCAGAAAGTTCCTGGAAACCCCCTACTGCAGCTCCTCAATCTTTGCTTTCGCTTGGGGCATGTGCCCTCTGCCTGGACCAGAAGCACTATTATTCCTCTACCAAAGCCTGGAACTGATAAATTTAGGCCTATCTCCCTCACCTCCTGCTTCAGAAAAGTATTTGAACGCATCCTTCTTACCCAGCTCATGCACCGTCTACAGGATAAGCTCTCCCCCAGTCTTTATGGTTTCCTCCCACAACGGAGCACACATCACTGCCTCGCTGAACTCTACACCCATCTTTCTCCCACCAGTGTGGTCGCCTTCCTGGACCTCAAATCTGCCTTCGATATAGCCAACAGGGATATTATTCTTGACCAGCTGGTGGACTTTGGAGTTCGGGGGAGCATACTGAAATGGATACGGGGATATCTCTGCAACAGATCATCATGTGTCCTTTTTAAAGGGTTGTATAGCTCCTATGAACGGTTTGAGCTGGGCACTCCTCAGGGGGGTGTGCTAAGTCCTTTTCTATTCAATATCCTTATGCATCGTCTACTCTCCCTCCTTCCTGTCATCCCCGGTACTACAGTTACCTGCTATGCGGACGACATATGCATTCACACGACCTCAACTCACGACCTTCAGCACATGCTCCATGTTTTTTACGTGTCTGCTACCTCCTGTGGTCTTATCATCTCCCCAGAAAAAAGCAGGATTTTTACTTCACCCAACGGCAGAGCACTGCCCGCATTCACCATGGGTGGTAATGTCATCCTCACTGCACACAGTACACGTATTTAGGTGCACCAGCCCGGATCACCCCAGCTATACTTGCACGTCAACGAATTCATCCATTTGTGAAGAGCCTCCTTGACCGTCTGGAGCCCCGCTTTGCCCCTATCAAATTGCTTGCCAACAATGCTGCAGGTGTCTCCATCCCAGTGGCGAGGACCCTCTACATCCTACTACTTCGGTCAGTGGTCGACTATCTGTCTCCTGCCTTGTGTCAACTTCCTAGACCAGCTCTCGAGCCACTTGAAAAGTTCCAGAATCGAGTCATGAGATTTATCTTGGGATGTTCTCTCTCTACCCGCATTGTGAGTATGCAGTTGGAGCTCAACTTGCCCCCTCTTGTGGAGAGGATTTATGCCAATGTGTCTCATTTTACTGTTAAGTGTCTTCACTACCCCCTTCCTACTCAGTACTTCTCTGCTGTCATGAGGACGTCACTGGATCCAGATGCACCCAGGCTCCCACTTCGAGCAGGAGGTCATAACCTTATCAGGGTGGTGAGTGACATTCTCCGTGGCCTTGACATCGACCTGCCTGTGCAGGCGGTTGTCATAGATTTTCCACCCTGGCGTGTCCCCCTCCCCGCTGTCACAGATACACCGACCTCTAAGGATATCTATTCCCCCCTGCAGAGACAGTTAGCTATGGAGACAAACGCTGATGTGTCCATGTCGGTCTCTGCAGCACACCACGTCTATGTTGATGGTTCTGTGCAAGTTGATGGGAGGGCGGCATGGTCTGTGTTTTCCCCCACCATGGAGTCGCCTGTGCCACCTGATTCATGGATTGGCCATAGACTACCCACCTCTTCGAGTTCCACCTACTGTCAACTGAATGCCATCTTGGATACCGTGACACTCCTCGTTCGACGACGAGTGAATGGGGTAATAATTTTTGACTCCCAATCGGCTCTACGTGCCCTATCCTCACCAAGACCCATCTGTGGCCATGCTGTGGGAGATATGCTATGTTGCCTTGCTGCCACTTGTGATGCTTCTCTTGTTGTGTCGTTTGTATGGACCCCTTCTCACATTGGGCTGACTGGCAGCGACACAGCAGATCATCTTGCCAAGGCGGCCTGTATGCTGGATGTGCATACTGTCGATGCTGAGCCCTCCCTCCGATGCCTACGTAGCATCATCTACTCAGCTGGGTTTGCCATGACGGTCCAGCGCAGGGACGCAGAGAGGGCCAACAGTGTGCCCATTCAGCACCATGATCACTTTCTTCGCAGTTGCTACAAGTATTGCAGACGCGGGTTAATGGTACGGAAAAACAATGTCGTTAGTGCTCGGCTCAGAATGGGGTATCGGCCTTTTGTGGTAGATCTCCCAGACTCTAGATATGCCACAGTACACCTCCTGTAAATTATGCAACCATCCTAATGCTAACAATCTGGACCACTATTGTCTCAAACTTCGGTAGTAAAATCCAGAGAGTCTGAAAAAACACACGACCTAGGAGGCCTACATCGAATGATAGAAAGTCTTGCAGATAAGGTGAAAATTTTGGAAGCAGATGCTGAGAAGGTGAAAGCCTTACAACACAAGGTGGGTTTGCTAGAATCTGACATTGTCCTACTTAAAAGAGATAATTTTATGTTGAAACTGCTATTAGAAACATCTCTACCTCTCAATTCAGTATTGTCACCTAACAACGATGATGTCCCTTCTATCAACAACCCTCAGGTTTTGCAAACTAGGTTTTCTGTCTCTACTCACAATTAATTCAGTGCACTGAGAGACGAACGTGACAGTGGTAGTGAAGAAGAGGTAGATCCAGATAAAAGTGATAGTCAACAAGACAACCTGAATACACCATCTAGCATAAATAATCAAATCAGTAACAGGTTACAAAATAGTGATGAAACAACAGCGTCCTTCCCCACTACTCCTAACAATACAACAACAGGCACTAACCAGAACAAGATTCTTCCCAGCACAAACAACCAACCTGGTAAAGAGTTGCAAAACAGCGAAGAAGATATAGACCCAATCTCCACTACTCCTAACAACACAGCAACTATCACTAACCAGGACAACCAAATTACACCTTCCAGCACAAATAACCAACCCAGCAATAGGCTGCAAAACAATGAAGAAAACAGAAAAGACAAAATAACAGCAGTCTCTCTTCTAAACATTCCATTGACGTCCTCTCCCCCACAGCCACAGTTGCCCAATAATGCCAGTGCAAGGGTTACAGCTCAAATATATATTCGCATTCCTGCCAACCCCTTTGAGAGAGAGATACGTAATACATTGACAAATCAAGTCTTTCCTTTTGAAGAAGTCTTGATTAAGGAGCTTTCTCGCAAACCAAATTGGGTTTCTTTCGCAATAACGATATCAAAAGGATTTGAAAATGTGCCTTACAAACTGAATCAATGGCCTACAGGCACAATTGTCCAGCCATTTCGTGGGGGCAAACAATGGACACAACCTGGGTATTCTACAAAATATCCCAAACCTCTCTTATCGCCGTCCACACACAAGAGACTTCTCCTGGAGTGATGGCTCTTACAACCCTAGACACTCACCTTGGCATACAAACTTTGGGAAGGCCCGATCATACCACGGCACATACTCAAAACAGCGTTACACATCCAACAGCAGGTACAGACACCAGGATACATGGGCTAACTCCAGATCATGCTAAAATGATGAATTCCCAGCAGAATCACACAGTCGAAACTACAACTATGACTATGGATACCACCCTAATGAAACATGGTAAGAATGTAACATTAGTACATGTGAGCGCTCAGTCCCTGCTCGCTCATTTTGAGGAAATAATAATGCTAATAAAAGACTGCAACATAGACATCCTCTGTGTAAGTGAAACTTGGCTTCCTCTTACAACTGAAAATAAATATGTGAATATCCCAGAGTTTAAAATATTTCGCAATGACCATGGCCGAAGGGGTGGGGTCTGTATTTATGTTAGAAATTATCTTAGTGCATCAGAAATAACCACAGGTTTAGAAAAATTGAGGAGCTCGAAGATTTATGGATCACTCTGCAGTATCAGAAACTTCCATCTTTCATAGTAGGGTGTGTTTACCGTCACCCTAAAGCACCTACCAGTTCATTCAATCATCTGCTAGAAACATTCAGAAATATCTGTGTGTGCGATAAACCCATATACATACTTGGTGACTTTAATGATGACTTGCTCTCAGCAGATAACAAAATGAAAAGTATGATCAACACTGTGAAGTTAACACAAATAGTGACAAAACTGACCCGCATAACCCCTAATTCTAGGACACTTATAGATCTGATAATAACAAATAAAGTGGAAAGTACACCCTATTGGGACGTAGTTCCCTGCCCAATTGCAGACCATGAGCTGAACATTGCTATGCTAAACATAAACAAGCCCAAAAGGAAACCTCTCTTCAAGACATTCCGGTGTCTAAAAAATTACTCCCCTGATATCTTTTATGAAACATTAATTCAAGAACACAAATGTACTTAATAGAATTAAATACACAGATAACGCCGATTTGCAGGTTGAGATCCTAACAAAAGTCTTCCTTGAATGCTTAGATAGTTGTGCAGCCATTGTAACAAGAAAAATAACCCGCCCCTCAGCCCCCTGGCTAACTAATGACATCAAAGGGGCAATGCAAATCAGAAATCAAATACAAAAAGAGCTAAAAATGGATAGATATGAAATGACTCTCCGAGAACGTGATAAAACAGAAAAGAAACGTGTCAGATCTCTCATGAGTGTAAGTAAAAAAGACTTTTACAAAAAGCAATTTAATGACTCTAGACATGATACAGTAGCAACATGGAAAGTGATAAGAAGCACGATTCCAAATGAAAAGAGTACCTCAGAAAGTTATGAAAATATTACGGAGTTGAAAGACAAAGCGGAAAACTTTAATAACTATTTTGCTAACGTTGGCAAAAATACATATGAAAAAACTCAAGAAAACATCAACTCAGTGAATATGAGTAATTGCTTAAATGACAATTCTTCCAATGTAAACACATGCGACTACTTCAAGATAAATTCTATCGATTGTGCTACCCTAATTCTTACCATAAAGAGCCTAAGAAACTCTGGCTCTTATGGCTCAGATGGTATGCCATTTCAGTTCATCAAAGATGCTCTACCCATGATAGCATCCTATATTCTAACTATTATGAACACTTCCATTGTTACTAAAAGGTTTCCTGACTCTTGGAATATATCACATGTAATACCTCTGCATAAAAAGGGGGACAGAGAAGATGTGACAAACTATTGTCCCATTTCCCTGCTACCCATTTTCTCTAAAATATTAGAAAAAATTGTTGCATGCCAACTTATGTCATATTTACAATCAAATAGAATATTAAGTATTAACCTACATGGTTTCAGACCGAAACTCTCCACGGAAACTGCACTGCTTAAAGTTACAAATAGTATCTATAATAATACAGATATGAAAAAGATATCTCTGCATGTATTATTGGACTTCGACAGTGTAAACCATGAAATTCTTTTAAATAAATGTACTAACTTAAATATTGTTCCAAGCTGGTTTAGATACTATCTATCTAATCGTAAACATTCTATACGTCTTAACAACGTTATCTCTGTGCCAAAAAATGTATCATTTGGTGTTCCACAGGGATCAGCACTTGGGCCTATCCTCTTCTCCATTTACGTAAATGATCTCTCTTCTTTCATTTCTGACTGTCTAGTCGTACAATATGAAGATGACACTCAACTACTCCTTAGTGGTGATATTAATAATCTCCCAGAGCTAACTTTAAGAGCTGAAAGCACTCTGTCAAAATTAAAACCTATTTCCAAGAAATTGGGCTATTAATTAACGAAAGTAAAACAGTGCATATTTATTGGTTCAGGGTTCCACATAGCACAAATTCCCGAAAACACAACAATTAATTTTTGCGACAATATTATCACACCTTGCAAAACAGTCAAACACCTAGGAATTCACTTTGATAACCACATGTTGTTTGATTCCCACATAGATAAAGTATGCAAAAAGGTTACAGGAAAATTAATGTACTTATCACGTATAAAAGACAATTTTGAGACTACCACTCGAATAACTGTTGTTGAATCTCTAGCCCTAAGTCACATTAATTACTGCACAACTGTTTGGGGAGCTACCACTAAGACTCAGATAAATAGAGTACAGAAACTTATTAATTTTGCAGCTCGAGTTGGCCTGGGAGATATAAGAAAATATGACCACATCACACCAGCTCTCAATAAACTTGGGTGGCTGTGGGCAGGAAATAAGGTTGCTTGTGCTATTTATGTTTTTGTATTCAAAATTTTGGACCATCATTATCCTAGCTGGCTATTTGATTTAAAAACAGTCAGGGATATAAGGGGAACCAACACAAGACAGAGCAGTGAACTCTTTATTCACAGAACAAACACAGAAGCAGGTTCAAAGATGATCACTATCAAAGAGCCAACACTCTGGAATAATATTCCAGAGCATTTTAAAAATGAATCCTCCTTCACAGCTTTCAAATGCAAACTATATAGTTTTCTTTTGGACAAGTAGTTGCTGCTCATTAAGAACTAATTATTCTCATTGTAAGGAAAACAACTATGGAAATGATGCCGATAATAACGATCCTGCATCTAGTGGCATACTTTCTACTTTATTATTAACATTATTGTTAACATTTTTATTACAGCATTATTATTTTCTATGAAAGCTTCATTTACTTTAACTATATGTATTACCCTCTTATTTATTAGTTTAATTACATGTCTACTTATAAGTTACTATTAATGTTGAATAACCATTGTACAAACTGGAAATAAATGTTCGTTTGCTTGTTTGTTTGTTTGTTCAGTGCCCCACAGTGAGAGATGTTTTATCACAAGGTCAGAACTCAATACAGATCTGCTCGTTTTTGCTTAATGATGACAACCTTGATGTTATTCTGGCTCGTTATTCTCACTTTGGTGGCCATTAATTATATTATTATGTATATAATATTATATATTTCCTTTGTATGTTGCTGTATAACTCTGTTTTGTTTTGTGTGTAATGTGTTTGTGTGTTCTGTGCTTCTCTGAGCTTTACTGTTGTATATAATGTACTTTGTTATTCTTTCTCATTATCCTCACTTTGGTGGCCATTGATTATATTGCTATGCATATAATATTACATATTTTCTTTGTATGTTGCTGTATAATTCTGTTTTGTTTTTGTTTGTAATGTGTTTGTGTGTTCTGTGAGTTGTGTGTTAGTATGCAGCAATGTTTTATCAATGTGTACACCTCCCTGTAAACTATGTTCTATTCATGGTTGTGTATCCATTTGAAGCATTATGTTGCCATTGATTTTGTATATGTTCATACAATGTCTGACGCCTTGGCACAATAAATTAATAAAATAAAAATAATCTCTCTCTCTCTCTCTCTCTCTCTCTCTCTCTCTCTCTCTCTCTCTCTCTCTCTCTCTCTCTCTCTCTCTCTCTCTCTCTCTCTCTCTCTCTCTCTCTCTCTCTCTCTCTCTCTCTCTCTCTCTCTCTCTCTCTCTCTATATATATATATATATATATATATAATATATATATATATATATATATATATATATATATATATATATATATATATATATATATATATATATGTATATATATATATATATATATATATATATATATATATATATATATATATATATATATATATATATATATATATATATATATATATATATATATAT
>JAXCGZ010017629.1:7500-30000 GCA_037179515.1 Halocaridina rubra | reverse complement strand
ATATATATATATATATATATATATATATATATATATATATATTATATATATATATATATATATATATATATATATATATATATATATATATATATATATATATATATATATATATATATATATATATATATATATATATATATATATATATATATATATATATATATATATATATATATATATATATATATATATATATATATATATATATATATATATATATATATATATATATTATATATATATATATATAATATATATATATATATATATATATATATATATATATATATATATATATATATATATATATATATATATATATATATATATATATATATATATATATATATATATATATATATATATATATATATATATATATATATATATATATATATATATATATATATATATATATATATATATATATATATATATATATATATATATATATATATATATATATATATATATATATATATATATATATATATATATATATATATATATATATATATATATATATATATATATATATATATATATATATATATATATATATATATATATATATATATATATATATATATATATATATATATATATATATATATATATATATATATATATATATATATATATATATATATATATATATATATATATATATATATATATATATATATATATATATATATATATATATATATATATATATATATATATATATATATATATATATATATATATATATATATATATATATATATATATATATATATATATATATATATATATATATATATATATATATATATATATATATATATATATATATATATATATATATATATATATATATATATATATATATATATATATATATATATATATATATATATATATATATATATATATATATATATTATATATATATATATATATATATATATATATATATATATATATATATATATATATATATATATATATATATATATATATATATATATATATATATATATATATATATATATATATATATATATATATATATATATATATATATATATATATATATATATATATATATATATATATATATATATATATATATATATATATATATATATATATATATATATATATATATATATATATATATATATATATATATATATATATATATATATATATATATATATATATATATATATATATATATATATATATATATATATATATATATATATATATATATATATATATATATATATATATATATATATATATATATATATATATATATATATATATATATATATATATATATATATATATATATATATATATATATATATATATATATATATATATATATATATATATATATATATATATATATATATATATATATATATATATATATATATATATATATATATATATATATATATATATATATATATATATATATATATATATATATATATATATATATATATATATATATATATATATATATATATATATATATATATATATATATATATATATATATATATATATATATATATATATATATATATATATATATATATATATATATATATATATATATATATATATATATATATATATATATATATATATATATATATATATATATATATATATATATATATATATATATATATATATATATATATATATATATATATATATATATATATATATATATATATATATATATATATATATATATATATATATATATATATATATATATATATATATATATATATATATATATATATATATATATATATATATATATATATATATATATATATATATATATATATATATATATATATATATATATATATATATATATATATATATATATATATATATATATATATATATATATATATATATATATATATATATATATATATATATATATATATATATATATATATATATATATATATATATATATATATATATATATATATATATATATATATATATATATATATATATATATATATATATATATATATATATATATATATATATATATATATATATATATATATATATATATATATATATATATATATATATATATATATATATATATATATATATATATATATATATATATATATATATATATATATATATATATATATATATATATATATATATATATATATATATATATATATATATATATATATATATATATATATATATATATATATATATATATATATATATATATATATATATATATATATATATATATATATATATATATATATATATATATATATATATATATATATATATATATATATATATATATATATATATATATATATATATATATATATATATATATATATATATATATATATATATATATATATATATATATATATATATATATATATATATATATATATATATATATATATATATATATATATATATATATATATATATATATATATATATATATATATATATATATATATATATATATATATATATATATATATATATATATATATATATATATATATATATATATATATATATATATATATATATATATATATATATATATATATATATATATATATATATATATATATATATATATATATATATATATATATATATATATATATATATATATATATATATATATATATATATATATATATATATATATATATATATATATATATATATATATATATATATATATATATATATATATATATATATATATATATATATATATATATATATATATATATATATATATATATATATATATATATATATATATATATATATATATATATATATATATATATATATATATATATATATATATATATATATATATATATATATATATATATATATATATATATATATATATATATATATATATATATATATATATATATATATATATATATATATATATATATATATATATATATATATATATATATATATATATATATATATATATATATATATATATATATATATATATATATATATATATATATATATATATATATATATATATATATATATATATATATATATATATATATATATATATATATATATATATATATATATATATATATATATATATATATATATATATATATATATATATATATATATATATATATATATATATATATATATATATATATATATATATATAAGGAAAAATACTATTAATTGTCAATTGTATGCGAAATTGATAGTTAGATATATAGATAGTTGTTATATTGATCTCAGTATTCGCCTTGCAGTAACATAATTACTACCCCTATATTAATTTATGTCCTAGTTTTATTAACCGTAATCTGGTACCTCCTCTACCAGCTGTTTCATATTTTACAAGTGCACATGACACACCAAGCTAGGCGGGAAGCGAGAGGCAAGAGCACATGGTGCGAGTCCCAAGTACATATACATTAGCGAAGCTATGGAGGGAAAAAAATTGCTCAGCAGGCTATTTCGGAAACTATGTTTTAAATGTCATAGGCATCACTAGCGTAGCATCGCTTCAGGTGTGAAAGGCCTCATCTAATACTATACAAGCAATCAAAAGACACGAGTCGAGGCATGGCCAGCATAGCATGGCTCTCATTCCATCGCAATCTGGTGCGAAACGGCCATAAGTCATCATCTAATATTTTGGTTCCCCCATCAGGGGTCATCACAACATATCAACTGTATGATTATCACTCTATCCTCTGCGTCCTCCTCTGTCAAACCACACACCCTGATATCCTCCCTCACCCTATTTATAAATCTCTTCTTTGGTCTCTCTCTACCCATTCTGCTTGGCAGCATCAGCCTCAGCAGCCTTCTCCCAAATATTCCATATTTCTCCTCGGAACATGTCCAAATCATCTTAGTCTTGCTTCTCTCGACAAGATTAATTAACAATATATTTTTGGTGAGAGAGGAATCGGTCTACAATAAAATTTTCAACTTACAAGGCCACGTAAGTTTATTAGATCATCCAGTACGTAAGAGATGATTATTTAGATGCTGAGTGATTATTCGCAATATTTCTCGCATCATAATACAGTATAATTTCAATTGATGTGCAACCAGGAATAGAAAATTTACTTCATCTTCGAAATTATCCAATACTTTCAGCTAAGAATTTACAGTTGATAACCAAAATGGGGAGCAATACTCCAGACTCGAAAGCATGACATATTAAAATAAATCGTGAATATAGATTTCAAACAAAAAGAACTTATAAAACATCTTCAAGATAAAAATTTGATGTCAAATGAGGAGTATACATAACGAACATATTGTTCGAAGTCAACTTACTATCAAAAGTTTCCCCCAACATTTTAAAACAATTACATAATGCTCAGATATCAATAACAACGAAGAGATTGACATGTGGAGGATAATGAGTTCTGGACCTGCTTTTTAACAAACTTTGTGTTATATTACATACATATATACATATAAACATGGTCTCATTCCCCTTTGTAAGGGGGTGTCCGAGCCAAAAAACAAGCATTCACCACGATCTACACATATTTTAACCACTCCTGTTAGCTCCTGGTGGATAAAGGGTTGCCACGTTTCCCTCCTTCCAACCTAATTTGGACACCCACAAAGTAGGTGGGCAAGAATATTCTGTAATGAGGCCCGACGGTCGCAGCTGGTTACCCCCAATGCTTCATTACATGGCAATTCCCTTCACACCCATTCCTCACAGTTCACTGAGCTAGCAGGTGCGACAAATCCCTTTGGCCTTTATTATCTATACACAATCCTCATCTACTCATTCCTATCTCTTGCACACACTCTTCCTGCTCCACTGATATTCCATGTACTTTCAATGCCATTTTTACGCTATCCATCCATCTCATACTAGACCTCCCTCTTGACGTATCTCCAATCACTTCTGCACTCCACTCTCGCTATACTATCCATTCATCACTCATCCTTTCCATGTGTCCAAACCAACTCAACACTTCGATCTAACCTATCCGACAGCTTCCTTTCAACACCCGTTCTCTGTCTGACATCCTTATTTCTTACTCTATCAAATTTAGATGCACTAATCACACTTCTCAAACACCTCTTCTCCATTACATTCAACTAGTTCCTTTCATCTTTTTTTGCATTCCAAGTCTCTGCTCCATACTATGCTGTCGGCACAATCACACCTTCATATATAATTAATATCTATTTCTAATTGCACTTTTCGACCCACTTAGACAATTACTTGGTTCCTTCACTCTATGACTTATCTCTGCATCCACTCGTCCACTCCTTGATACATGCGACCCCTGATACTAAAAACTCTTAACTTCTTCAAGCAATTCCCCATTCACTCCTACATTCAGTATGCCAACGTTAACACCTCTCTTGAATCTCATGACTTTACCTTTACCAATATTCACTCGCAACTTCCTTTTTTCACACATCCTAACAAACTCAGTTACCAAATGACTCAGTTCTTTTTCAGTATCAGCCACTAGTACAGTATCATCGGCATAGAGCAACTTCAATTTCCGCAACCTTCCATCCTTACCCACTAGTTCCAAGCCTCTGTCTAATACTCTATCAGTTACTTCCTTTACCACTCCATCCATATGCACATAACACAACCAAGACGGCATTTCACAATCTTGACGTAACCCTATTTTCTTCTCAAACTAATCACTCATACCATTGCCACCTTTCACGCATTCTCTACTATTCATGTAAAATTTCTTCATCACATTCAACAGAATTCCATTTATTCCTTATAGTTGCAACACGCTCCACAACCCCTCTCTATTTACCCTGTTTATCGCTTTCTCTAATTCCATAAAAGGCCAAAAAATTTCCCTACCTCTCTCCAAGAACTTCTCACACACCTGTGTTACCACGAATACCTGCCACGCATTCTCTTCCCCTACTGAACCCAGACTGTTCTTCACCATTCAATCTCTCAGTACCTTTCCAAATTCTCTCAAATATCACTCTTCCATATACCTTACTAACTACACTAAACAAACTAATTCCTCTAAAACCACTACACTCATACTTATCTCCTTTCCCTTTATATAGTGGAGCTACACATACACTTCCCCAATCAACTGGTACCCTCCCTTTCCTGAAGCAAAATCAACAAGCTATCCATCCATTTTGCTAATGCCTAACTTTACTACCTATTCTATGCACCAAGCACTAATTTTAGCAAATAAAATATCTATTCACAGACTCAACTATCGCTAAATAAAAAGCAAGGAGCCAATAACACTACCCTAAGGGACACCCAAGATCAATGGATTCACTGTAATATCCATCTACGACCATCCTTTGATATTTTTACTTAAAATTTGAACAATAATAACAAGACAGATCCTACAACACCCACTCTTCTTAACTTAAACATAAAGGTCTAATGATTAAGATGATCATAGGCAGCACTAAAGCCAAGTAAAATCACGTAGTGCCTCCTGACCTAGTCTCTGTTGCTTTTGCAGAAATTGTGTGAAGCTCATTACAAGAGTTCAGACATTTATGAAAATCAAACTACTGATCTTGAGAGTGTAGCATATCCTGCATAAAAATAGAAGCTATTTACCTATGTTTTTTTCTCGAAAACATAGGATGAAACTGGAGTCATTATGAATTTAAACACGACTATAGCTAAAAGTAAATCATGATTAATAAAATACTGACTAAGAATAATCCCTCCAAAAATGACAATATAATTAAAGGAAATCACAATATTCACAATAAACATCAAATTCTGAAAATCGATGTATGAGAGAGAATTATTAAAAAAAAAATAGTTCAAGACTATTTCTAATATCCCTTGCAGTCTTATTCATGATAAAAAAAAAGATCCAAAAAAAACAAGAGAAATTTAACCATCTAATATAAAAAAAAACGATATAATTGGGCTATTCAAGAGTCGCTCTCTAACCAAAACTGCTATTTGAAAAGATGTGATTTCATGGATTACTTCATACGCCAGATATATCTTTTTGAGAAATGGTCATTGCTCCCTGTACTGGTAAACCCACAGCTATACGGCTTCCAATTTTAAAGGAAAGGGGGATTGTGAAGGGCTATATGTGTGATTGGGTACAGGAATAAGATGTAGCATACATACTAACCAGTAAGTTTTAATTCTACTACTCCAGATGTCAATTCCTACTGCTTGTTAAAGATGAGCATATTGAATTTGATTTTAAGTGCGAGATGAAAAGCATACAATTAACTTGCCTCAAAAGATATTTAATGGGATATATTATTGAGAACGGCAGCTACATGAAATTCAAGATCCTTTTGGATCTTTTGCATGTGAGTATATAAGTGCATGCTTTCTCTTTAAAGATAATGCGATTTCATTCTTAAGGTGTAGCTTGCAATGAGTAAACAACTTGGCATCCCTATTTACAAATGATAAAAAGGCATTTCTCTATTGATAGAAAAAGTTTAATCCTATTCAAAGATATTTTAGCCATAGCAGATTCATCTTAGATACAAACCACACATATAACAAGGAGTGAAAAATTGTTATGCAAATAATGTAGAGACAAATTTCGCTGTTTAAAACGAGATCCCAAGCTAAGAAAAAGGGATTTTAAAATATAAATCTTCTTAATAATCAATGTCTCTACTCCTTAAAAATACATAACCTTTAAATAAAAATAAAAGCACAAAAAGAAATACTTTTGGAATGGAAAATCGGAGCTGATATCAAAGCAGATGTATATCTGGCAAATAGTTAAAGTTGAATAAAATAAACTTTATATCGTTCTTTGCATTCACAATTGCAAAATACATATTGTAAGAGGATTTGAGGATATGGTGAATACCATAACTCTGATCGAAATGTTATTTTTCCTTGCAATTTGGCGGGGCACTGGAAAATAATAACATCACAATAAAAAAAAAAACAAGGCGTAGTGGTTAGTATTCTCAACTGCAGAGTTGGAAGACAAGCAATTAATATCACCCTGGGACGACAGGAAAGCGGCATCCATTCTTAATTTCCCAGAGTCACACATACTCATCGATCAATTGTATTATTGATCCCACTGACAGGCTGAAAAGACTACCTGCGAGTGGAAATTTCTTTAATACCTTTCCTCACCAACATATTTAGCAGTGACAGTGTTATTGATCATTGCATTGTATTGTAGTTTACGAAATCATCACACCTCTTCCTACACCATTACACATGCACAGTCCTCTTGAGAATGTTTCATTCCAAATTTGTTGCGTTCTCTCATCAAAACAATTTTCATAATTCCACATCCTCTTTCCAATGTTCACTTTCTGGGTGAGACGAGATTCTGGAAAAATTTGACCCCATTCGTGGAGTAATATGAAGGTTCTGGTATGCGTAGGCAAAATCTAGCATTGCAAAATGGGAACAAGGTATTATGCAATACCTAAGACCATCCTCTGGAATTAAATGTGGCACTGCTTTGTGTATATTCACTCCATATTTTGCTAACACAAGAATGACTGTGAGTTCATACTTACATTTGGTGAGAGGAAAATTAGAGAACTTCAACGTGATTTTCTTTCTCTCTTTGGCTGTGGCCACCTCATGATGTGTATGAAAAATATTATGGTCAACATTATGATGATAATGAAGATGATGAAGATAATGATCCTCATGAAGTTGATTTTTATTATTATTATTATTATTATTATTATTATTATTATTATTATTATTATTATTATTATTATTATTATTATTATTATTATTATTATTATTATTATTATTATTATTATTATTATTATTATTATCATTATTATTATTATTATTATTATTATTATTATTATTATTATTATTATTATTATTATTATTATTATTATTGTTATTATTATTATTATTATTATTATTATTATTATTATTATTATTATTATTATTATTATTATTATTTTTATTATTATTATTATTATTATTATTATTATTATTATTATTATTATTATTATTATTATTATTATTATTATTATTGTTATTATTATTATTATTATTATTATTATTATTATTATTATTATTATTATTATTATTATTATTATTATTATTATTATTATTATTATTATTATTATTATTATTATTATTATTATTATTATTATTGTTATTATTATTATTACTATTATTATTATTCATTACCCTAAGCTGCTTACACCATAACAATGATAAAACTGAACATCATTTGTATCTTTAATTAATGACATGAATTTTTGTCTAGTTTAATGAAAAGATATATGATTCTTAACAACACACAAATAAATTACATATCAACAATCCTATATACATATATGATCCATTATCTTCTTTCAGTTCTCCGGAAAGCAATTACTCTGTCTGGTTTTGCATGAACGACAACCAATTATTTGTTCACCTGGAAAACAAAGCTAGTGAACTTTGAATGAATTGCAAATATGAAAAAAAAAGAAGGCACAAAAAATCTACCAATCCTGAAAAAAATTTTAACTGAACTGAATAGTAGTATGTTCCCAATTATCAGAAAATGAGTTCTGATGCAGAATGAAGTAAAATTATGTTTGTTAGCTTGATCTATTTATATTATCTATATTCCAAACAGCAATATTTACATTGTAGTCACAGTGTAAATGTTTTTTTATTTATCCTCAAGTGGAATTTTTTAATGTGTTATATAGAATGTACGAAGGAAATTGTCCACATCGAGCCTGTGTATGAAGAAAACATAAAGCAGAGAGAAACAGAGATGGGGAGTGTTGCTACTTGTCAGATGTTAAGGAATACTAAGAGATGTATAACAAAAATGAAAATGAAAATGAACAAAGAATGAAAAAAATGGAAGACAAGCTAGATAGGGGGTTTGTGCTTTTTTATGTGAAGAGTCTTCCTAGCATCTTCTCTTAATCGTTCTTTGTTGATATTTCCTAGTTAGGTGCAATCTAAGTCTTATAATACATTCTTTTGGATATCAACTCCATTTCAATTTTAGTACCACTTTGCTGTTTGTGCCACATTGGCACTGGAGTTAATTTGACTTTCCTCAACCCAAAATAATGCAAATGTAATATTATTTATTTTTATTTTATTAATTTATTGCGCCAAGGCGTCAGACATTACATGAGTTCATACAAATAATGCTTCAAATGGATACAAAACCAAGAATTGAACATGGTTTACAGGGAGGTGTACATATTGATAAAACATTGCTGCATACTAACACACAACTCACAGAATGGCAGCACAGAGTACATTATATGCAAAAGTAAAGCTCAAAGAAACGCAGAATGCACAAACAGAATTATATAGCAACATACAGAAAATATATGTATAATTCAATATAATTAATGGCCACCAAAGTGAGGAAAACGAGCAAGAATAACATCAAGGTTGTCATCATTAAGTAAAAATGAGCAGATCTGTATTAAGTTCTGACCTCGTGGTAAAACATCTCTCACTGCGGGGCACTGAAGACAATAGTGGTCAAGAGTGTTAGCATTAGTTCGGTCGCATAATGTACAGGAGGTGTACTGTGGCATATCTAGAGTCTGGGAGACCTGCCATAAAGGCCGATACCCCATTCTGAGCCGAGCACTAACTACATTGTTTTTCCGCACCATCAACCCGCGTCTGCGATATTTGTAGCGACTGTGAAGGAAGTGATCATGGTGCTGTATGGACACACTGTTGGCCCTCTCCGTGTCCCTGCGCTGGACCGTCATGGCAAACCCAGCTGAGTAGATGATGTTACGTAGGCATCGGAGGGAGGGCTCAGCGTCCACAGCATGCCCATCCAGCATACAGGCCGCCTTGGCAAGACGATCAGCTGTGTCGTTGCCAGTCAGCCCAATGTGGGATGGAGTCCACACAAATGACACAACAAGAGAAGCATCCCGAGCGGCTGCGAGGCGACATAGTATATTTCCCACAGCACGGCCACAGATAGGTCTTGGCGAGGATAGGGCTTGTAGGGCCGATTGGGAGTCACAAATTATTACCCCATTCACTCGTCGTCGAACAAGGAGAGTCACGGCATCCAAGATGGCATTCAGTTCACAGTAGGTGGAGCTCGACGAGGTGGGTAGTCTACAGCCAATCCATGAATCAGCCGGCACAGGCGGCTCCATGGTGGGGGAAAACACAGCACATGCCGCCCTCCCATCTGCTTGCATAGAACCATCAACATAGACGTGGTGTGCTGCAGGGACAGACGTGGATACATCAGCGATAGTCTCCAGAGCTAACTGTCTCTGCAAGGGGGGATAGACATCCTTCGAGGTCGGTGTATATGTGACAGCGGGGAGGGGGACACGCCAGGGTGGTAAATCTGGGACAGCCGCCTGCACTGGCAGGTCGATGTCAAGGCCACGGAGAATGTCACTCACCACCCTGATAAGGTTATGACCTCCTGCTGGAAGTGGGAGCCTGGGTGCGTCTGGATCAAGGGACGTCCTCATGACAGCAGAGAAGTACGGAGCAAGAAAGGGGTAGTGAAGACACTTAACAGTAAAATAGGACACATTGGCATAAATCCTCTCCACAAGAGGGGGTAAGTTGAGCTCCAACTGCATACTCACAATACGGGTAGAGAGAGAACATCCCAAGATAAATCTCATGACTCGATTCTGGAACTTTTCAAGTGGCTCGAGAGCTGGTTTAGGAAGTTGACACAAGGCAGGAGACAGATAGTCAACCACTGACCGAAGTAGTAGGATGTAGAGGGTCCTCGCCACTGTGATGGAGACTCCTGCAGCATTGTTGGCAAGCCACTTGACAGGTGCAAAGCGGGGCTCCAGACGGTCAAGAAGGCTCTTCACAAAGGGATGAATTCGTTGACGAGCAGGTATAGCTGGGGTGATCCGGACAGGTGCACCTAAATACGTGTACTGTGTGCAGTGAGGGATGACATTACCACCCATGGCGAATGCGGGCAGTGCTCTGCAGTTGCGTGAAGTAAAAATCCTGCTTTTTTCTGGGGAGATAATAAGGCCACAGGAGGTAGCAGACACGTAAAAGTCATGGAGCATGTGCTGAAGGTCGTGAGTTGAGGTCGTGTGGATGCATATGTCGTCCGCATAGCAGGTAACTGTAGTACCGGGGATGACAGGAAGGAGGGAGAGTAGACGATGCATAAGGATATTGAATAGAAAAGGACTTAGCACACCCCCCTGAGGAGCACCCAGTTCAAACCGTTCATAGGAGCTATACGACCCTTTAAAAAGGACGCTTGATGTTCTGTTGCAGAGATATCCCCGTATCCATTTCAGTATGTTCCCCCGAACTCCAAAGTCCACCAGCTGGTCAAGAATAATTTCCTTGTTGGCTATATCGAAGGCAGATTTGAGGTCCAGGAAGGCGACCACACTGGTGGGAGAAAGACGGGTGTAGAGTTCAGCGAGGCAGTGATGTGTGCTCCGTTGTGGGAGGAAACCATGAAGACTGGGGGAGAGTTTATCCTGTAGACGGTGCATGAGCCGGGCAAGAAGGATGCGTTCAAACACTTTGCTGAAGCAGGAGGTGAGGGAGATAGGCCTAAATTTGTCGGTTCCAGGTTTTGGTAGAGGAATAATAGTGCTTCTGGTCCAGGCAGAGGGCACATGCCCCAAGCAAAAGCAAAGATTGAAGAGGCGCAGTAGGGGGTTACCAGGAACTTTCTGAAGAAGACGGAGAACTTGATATGTAAGACCATCCTCCCCAGGGGCAGTAGCCTTAATCCTAGCAAGAGCACGTCGTAGTTCATCCTCTGTGAATGGGATGTCATCCTCTTCATCCGTCTGTAGTAATGCACCCATTAGGCGGAGGTTACGAACACTGCGGTGGGTGGAGAGTGCCTCTTGAACGTTCCCGGGAAGGTTGCAAGTTTGTGACTGTGCTGACCAGGTAGTAATGAGGTCCTGAGCGTACTCAAGTGGACTGTGGTGTAGAGCACAGGTGGGTTTCTTCTTGACAGCCTTCCTTATAAGATGCCACATAGTCCCAGCGCTAGTCTGATGGTTAATACTATCCGTAAATTTCTGCCAATACTCCGTGTGCACACACTTCTGCAGGGCAACTAGATCATCCCTCGCCAACTGATATTGGTGCAGGTGGTCAGGGGTGGGCTGTCTTTGAAAGGAGAGTCCAGCATCCACAGCTGTCCTTTCCGCCTGGGCAATACGCTGATCCAAAGTCCAGGAATGGGCCTCAGGGCGACGTGGAACGTGTGGTCTGAGAACATAATGCGTGTAGAAGTCATGTGTAGAATCCACCAGTGAGTTGTATAAGCTGTCTGGAGAAAGGAGATCAAAAGTGGGAAGGAGGTGAGAGATAAAGGAAATATAAGTGGGACAGTATTTGGGAGGGATAGAGATGCGGGTGCGGTGATGGGAGAGGGTAGCTGGAGTCTGAAGTATGGAGTATTTCAGGCTAAGGGCAACATGGTCAGAAAAGAGAGAAGGGATAGAAGAGCAGGAGACATTAGGTTCCACAAGGCCAGCTGTGAGAATGTGATCTACAGTACCCCCACGAGCGTGTGTGGCACCACCAGTATCCCAGCGGGTGAGGCGGGTAGCGGCGGATGTAGTCGAGCAGAGGCTTGCCACCGCGATTGGGAGTGAGAGATGAGTCACCAAGGGCGGGGTGTCTGGCGTTAAAATCCCCCATATATATCATTCCACTGTCTGTAGGTATTGGAAGGGCTGGTAGATTAATCACACCTGGGGCAGAGTAGACATTGCACAATCGAAGAGTACCATTCCCGACAGTGATTTCAAAGAGCTGAAAGGTCATATCAACTTGTGCAGAAGAACCAAGGAGCATGTGAGGTATGGAGGAATGAATGTAGGTAATGAGTCCTCTTCTGGTATAATGCACATATGAAACATACCCTGTGAGCATAGGAGCCTCCTCCCCTGGTGGTGCACCACCAGGAAAAGCCTCTTGTATGAAAATAACCTGCGGATGATAACGATAAACATAGGCTCTAAGTGCAGTGAGTTTAGGAGAGTGTCTAATTCCAAAGGCATTCCAAGAGATGGCATGAAATTGTATGCGACTAGCGAATCTTATTCTTATTTTTGCGGAAGGCAGAAGTGGGCGGGGCACTGTCAGACAGAGCATGGGATGAAGAAGACCTGGGCTGCACATCAGTCAACTTCTCAAGGTGGGAGGCGACCTTATTAAACTTGTCAGTGAGAGTTGTGATGGTGTCAACAACAGCTTGATGAGACTCGACCAAACTTGCGAGAGTCCTTTCCATTGTATCTTGCTGGGTGACCATACTGTCAATGCGGGCACCTATGGTATCAAGGCGAGCTGTGAGAGCTGTACAGCGGGACTCCAGGGTAGCAACAGCCTTACGGAGAGCAATGATGTCAGCAGAGTCAGGAGGACGTAGAGAGGAAGGTGCGGCGATGGGCGGTGGCGGGGGCAGTGGAGCGCGCTCTGGTGGTATGGCATGAGACCGTCTAGCACAGCCATGCCAGACGTTGACCCCAGGCATGTTGCACCGAACACACTTCCACTGTGAAGTGTCCGGCGGAGGCTGAGACGTGGATCCAGAAGCAGTATCACAAGCAGCGGCAGCAGCAGATGAGGCAGGTATACGGTGCGGGCAGAAGCGTGTGTCATGGGCAGCAGCACACCATGCACATCTGGCCGGAGCAGAACAATAGCGTGAGATATGGCCAATACCCCAGCATTTAAAACACCAAGGCTGCTCGTCCTTCATCCTGCGCAATTCACAGGAAGGGAGGCAAGGGAGAAAGGAAAACTCAACGACTGGTGGGGGTGGTTCAGGGAGACTCCAGGTGATGACAATACGGTTGATGGGCTCCCCGTCCTGAAGGAACCGTCGAGCAGTGTGCACTCCTGGTAGCTCCTTGGCAAGGGAAGGGTCAAGTGCAATAGGGTAGCGAGTAACGAGGTATGTTGGGAACTTACGGGGCCGCTCAATTGAGTCCTGAATATCGCAACGTAGAGAAAGAAAATCCCCACTCGTGACCCTGTCAATGATGTCCTTGCGACGCCTCGAGATGTAGACAAAGCGTGATGTAACCGAAGACATCTTCACCTCAGCCAGCTCCCGATTGAAACGAAAAGTTTTGGTGACATCAGTAAGCCAACGAAGCTTCACTTCACTGGAGGGATTTTCTTGGAAGCCCAGCTTGACATAATCTGCCCGAGGAGCAAAGGCTGGGGCAGCAGATGGGAGCGACGAGAGTGCAGCTGACTGGAGTGATGAAGAGGTAGCTGAAGGAGGTAACAAAGGTACAGCAGGAGGAAGAGGGCAGGGCAGGGGACTGCCAGAGGTTGCATGTGGAACAGCATCCTTGTCTGTCTTGTGAGTTTTGGCAGCAGGCGACGTTGAGGCACTGCTGGAATCAGACCCATCGTCTATGGGGCGTTTAGAAGAGGCAGAGTTCAGTAGTTGAGGATGAGGGTGAGAGCACATAGCCCCAGCTGGTGGCTGCTGATGTCTACATGGTGGAAGAGTAGGCCAATCCCGCATATCCTGGCCATCCTCGTCACACAGGGCTGTGTCGGCCTCGATATCCGCCAAGGAGGATGGTCCTGAATAGTCCATGATATCCGGTGAGGTGGCAACACTAGCTTGGAGAGACGTCAACGAGGGGGGGAAGCAACATGACGTCACCCCACGTCGTACTGCGCATGCGCAAATCCGAGTCCGCCAAACGAATGGGGTCTTACCACTGGCAGATAGTTTTTTTCTCGAAACTACAGACTAAGTCCAAAAAGACCCCAAAAAGCACTGTTGACACTAAAATGATGTCTGTATCTTACTATGAATGTCGCCACGGTGAGGAATCAAACTGCGCTGTAGAACCCTCAGAAATCAGCAATAACTGTAGAGATTACACAGTCGTCGTCCGCTTCCGAAAGATGGCGGGACACCCTCGCAAATGTAATAAATACTACGTATAATTCGTTGGCTCTATGAATTGTTATGATAGCAATTCTATAGAGTCACATTAAAAAAAAAAACATTAGCCTGGATTAAGTGCATAAAGCCCAATAACTTTATTGATGTATCCAGAATAAGATTCATGAATTCAGTGTTTGTATTTTCTCACGTTGCAAACAATTCTGAATACTCAGGATAGATATCTAGACAATAAGAGACTTATATTTAGAGACTTTATTGTTTCCTCCTATCTCTTTAACTTACTCTCAACATTTTGGGTAGAGAAAATCCAAACTAATATGAAAATACATCGTGTCTGTAAGCCTAATATAATTTAGAGAGTGACAGCATATATATGGAAGATATTTTTGAGGCCTCATGTCCTCTCTTATTCATATTCATATGTGATCTACATTACTTACATTACTATTATTACCAAAGATGGAAGTCCAGAATACAATCCAGTAGGATACTTTCTTGCATTATACATTCTGCATCGTCTTAAAAGATATTGAATAACTCTTGTTGGAAAGCACTGTTTCAAAAAAAATATCTCTTAACATAAGGTTCAAAGTTCGTTTCCATTTATTATGATAACCTTTTAGAAAGTGAAATGTTTTCAGTAATCTTTTCTTCTCGTAGACATTTTTTTCAGAATTCTTTATGCTTCTAGGAATACCTAAAATCTGCATCTCAGAGAATATAAATGGTTCCTTTGCAAATAACAAGTAAATAAGGATTGAGATTAAAGATTTACCTCCCCAAATGCAAAAATACCTTTCTCCTAAGTCTCCTCATAAAACCCCCCAAAAAAGTAAGTGATCCCCATTTGAGGATATTGACACGTTCATTAAACCCCACAGCTTAAAATTGATAACTTCATGGATGCTACACTTTTGTGTGATAATCTCTCTCTCTCTCTCTCTCTCTCTCTCTCTCTCTCTCTCTCTCTCTCTCTCTCTCTCTCTCTCTCTCTCTCTCTCTCTCTCTCTCTCTCTCTCTCTCTCTCTCTCTCTCTCTCTCTCTCTCTCTCTCTCTCTCTCTCTCTCTCATGCATACAAGAAAACGTTATCGATATTCCACAAGCATACGCGCGCACGCACACACACACATGGGAGATTGCGAGCTTATTGCTCTTTCCCGTAAGCACAACACACACACACACACACACAAACACACACGCATACACACACATGCATGTATTATAAGCACTGGTGTGAGTGTATTGAAAGCGCGATGCATACTATCTACTATCTGTATCACAAAATATTGTGCTCCACTTTTATAGTTGCTAACATTTAGTAAGGATAAATTCTTAATATGTCCAGTTGCACTGAGTAAGTAATCTTCTAATTAGCATCCATCAATACTGAAAAACTTTATCATTTACATACTGATACAATGGATTCTCGAAACCAAATCTGAAATCAAATTAATGTCGTACGAAAAAAAATTAGACGTCTGTTTTGGAAATACTATGTTCACTGAATTATATCCAGATAATTATTACAAATTCGAAATGATATTTGAGAATTTTGTAGAGTGAATGAAGTTTTCATACCCTGTAAAAGACTCACACATGATAAGTCTCTGAATTGGAATCAATAGGAAGTAGTATCCAAGAGTAATGACCAGCCCTGTATTATCTCAGTATTGTTATTTCCTCTTGGAGCTCATTCGCAGTCCTATGAATGTGTTGAGAAAGACGCGAATGTCAAAATTTTTCCCCTACACGGGATAAAGGAGATTTAAAGTTTGAGGCAATGAACATTTTATCTTTTACCACTTTCGAAAAATTAGAAACTTCCTCCTAAGAGTGAATATGATAGCTAGTGTACAGAATTCTATATTCGAATTCATTCGATTATGAAGTCTGTGTAGGTGCGCTCAAAAAGAAAATCCTTTCATAGATTTAGCTCTATCTCACAGAGAAGTTTTTAATGGGATGCTTTAATGAAACTTTAAAAAATATAACTAGATGAAAAAAATTTCAATGACCAATTCAGGCCTTACTTATATAGGTTTTTGAAAAAATAAATGCTGGGAGGGTGGTAATGTTACACACCAGAAGTGGAAGACTTTATGTCTCATATCATGAAAGATCGCAGGGAGACTATTAACCTTCCTCCAAGGAGAACTGATGAAGAGCAATAAATAACCTTTAAATGCAAAGGGATAGCTGAAAAACCTAACACCTACAAGCCTGAAGAGTAGTTTAAATTATGAAAAAACATCCCATCCCAAGAGAGAGCTAGAAAGTTATAATATTCCCACATTGGAAGAGCTCTGAAAAGTTGCATACCTTCACTCCAGAAGGATTGTGAAAAATATGAAAACTCTCAAACATTAAGGCAGCTAAATAAGCTGGAAATCCCACTCCATATATGACCGCTAACTGGGAACCTTCAACCCAAAAGGCTGGGAGCTTTCAACTGATGAACCATTGAATGGATGCAAGGCTTTCACCTTTAAAGGGCTACTGATAACCTTCTTCCATATAATTTAGATGGAAAAAGGAGAGATAACCAATAATCAAGGAGATAGAAAATATGTGTATAACAGGTGCAGACACAGTTAGACATTAATATAAACTCTGACAAGGAAAATGGAAGTATTAAAGTTATATACCGAATAGCTTAAGTAATCATATAAATAATTATAACAAAATCCTTCCTGCATTCACTTCAGAGAGAGAGAGGGGAAAACATCACTGTATTAACTAAATTGACTGGAGCTATCACACAAGTGATACCACTATTCTCCTTCCAGTCCTCAAATGACTCATCAAAAGAAGCTCTAAAAAACACTTTGGAAATCTATCTCTGGATTTTTCCTGGAATGCTCAGGCCGTTTTCAACTGACCCAAACATATTCTCAAATCAGCTAAGATGAGAGACTCCACCGCATGAGAATGACATTACCTTTTCCTTCTTAGGCCAAAATGCCTTTTGTGGAAAGAAGAATGCTATTCCAATTTTATCTCCAGTACACTGTAACAGACTTTTCTCATCTATAAATTTGTCATTTCATATGTGGATCTGGTAAGCAGAAGCTGTACAAACTCCAGAGGGAAATATCGCCTGGTTGTGAGTCCATTACCTTTAGTAAGCTATTTGCTTTTTCCCAGCTGTAAGCCAGATAGACTTAAAATCGGAAAGGAATGATGCTGGATGAAAGCCTGACACTAACTGATACATAACGTCTGCATACAAGGCAGAAAGGTTTTGTAGTTACCGCAGACATGTTCATGTTTCAAGTAAGACGGTAATGTCAGACAATAATCCATTTTGATCTTCTTTTGGTACAATACAATTGAATATTTTACAAATACTTAAGAAAGTCATTTTATCTATTGTGTAAGAGAATTTTGTAAATGTCGTGATGGGTTTCAAATATTTCCCTGAAAAAAAAAGGGATATGAAGATATTAAATTCTAAAGATATTATGAAAAATATTGCATTTTCAGAGTAATGAACTCTGCATATCACGATTATGTGATATAATATTTATGTTCCTTATTAAAACAAAAATGGCAGTCTTAAGGGTTGTTTACACGGCCAAACGGTTCGTCGAACGCGGTTCGACAGACTAGTGTTTGAAGTGATGTTCGAATGTGTGAATGGGGTATTTGGTTGTCAAATACGTTTGTCGAACGTGTTCGACAACCAAATACCCCGTTCACACGTTCGAACATCACTTCAAACACTTGTCTGTCGAGCCGCGTTCGACGAACCGTTTGACTGGGTAAACCCCCCTTTAGAAACAAGTGGTAAAAGCAAATGTATTTTTTTAGTTTTTACTCCTTTCCCAATAATCCCTTTTAAAGTTATTAAAATGATAACGTGTTATTCCAGATTTCTATTCTTCACTCAGTCTTACATTCCTCAAAAAGACAAAAATACTTTATGAGATCTATATAAAACAGGAGGCATTGTTAAAAAAAATAAAGAAACCTTAATTAAACCAAGACACTTTTTTCGAAACTGAAAATGCAGAGAATTTTGCTCCCTTTCTTAAGGATAGCATTTTGAGCTTTATCAAACTTGGCCTGAAGTTCTGCACAATGTAATTATACAATAAGAGTCAATTCATAAGAATTTACAATTACATTCAAAGTCGTAAGTATTGTCTGTGAAACATTTAATAAGTTTTGAAAACAGATCTGTATTCTAGCAATGGAAGAATAGTTTAAAAAGTGTATATTGTTAAAGCACTAAAAAGAGAATACATCCTTATGGTATGTTGACTTCATTTGTATTATTGCATAATTCAGCACTAACATTTTAGAGCGAATCTTTTAGGCATTCTCCTTTCTTCTAGTCAATTTAAGAAAAAGAAAATACATCAGCTGCTTTTTCTGTTCTCTCCAACAATAAATCTCGCAAAAGTCTTAGAAGAGATCTCCTCCTTCCAACTAGTCAAAAAAGAGAGAAAGAATAAGAACTATTCCATTATTCAAATGTTTTTATTATTCTGAATCACTCAGCACCAAAATCTCGAGAGCCTCAGGAGAGATCACTTCTTATTACCCAAAATAAGCGTTCTTCACTTTCCTCCGATGGAGCATTGGCCATTTGCATCATAGAATTCCAGTGTTATCTATAGTCTCATTACATGACTACAACTGATATTATCCTCCCAAAAAGAGATACAAAACATTCTATGAGGACGCGTTTTTGACTTAGTTCAAGGCTTCTTGTCGGTCTTCTTACATTTTGCAATGAAACCTCTCTTATAGTTTTATTCATATTACTTTTTCAAATACTTTCAAACAGAGATTTATAAGTCATTTTAACACTTCTCAACAGCCAATGAACAAAGTTTCTCTCTGTCGCCATCTTAGTTATAATTTCTATTTTTAACAGCACACTGGTGCGTCTGAGATGACCGTGACCAATTAGTTCCAATTGACAATTTCCTTTAAGATCGAAACTTAGGAATACCTGAGGACCACGTCTTAGGTTGCCCATGGCATCAATCGTCCAGTTCGATAATACAGCTGAAGGTCTTTTTAGACTTAAATAGGGCAGTCCTGGACAGCTAGATGTTAAGTCTACCTTGTTTCAACAAACAAAAACAAAAACAAGGTAAATGAGAAGTGGACTCCAGAGATCTTTATACTGATCAATCAATAGCTTACAAAATTAGCTTTGTTTACTGTATTAACTGACGTATGTTTCTATAAAAAAAATGAGCTTATGAAAAGAAATTATCAGCATAATTATATTTCCATAACTTAAAAGTTCACAACCTTCAGGTACAATTAAGGTAGCACAGAAATCTACAAGAAGTCAGAGCACATATCAACCTTAAATATATATTTACTCAAGTTTCAACAGATACATAAAATGAAAAGCATGTCATCATAATCTAAATCTTTCTGAATGTAGTCCTCGATAATTCATAACCAACAACCTAAGATGAGCTATACTTGCGGGGGCATAAAAAGTTAATTAATACAGATTATTGTATGCATCCCATGTCCAAGAAATATATATTCTAAAAAGTACATTTGGAGCATATTAAATATTTCTTACAATGAGACGCAGCACGCACAAAGAAGAGGGGTTCTACAAAAATATATTGAAAGAAAATTATATCTGTTGGTTGTGTATTATATATTTATGTACTATTTAAATATTTACTCTATTAATTTTTACTACCAGTACTATTATAATTATAATTATTATTATTATTGTTGTTATTATTGTTATAATTTTTATTATTATTATTATTATTATTATTATTATTATTATTATTATTATTATTATTATTATTATTATTATTATTATTATTATTATTATTATTATTATTATTATCATTATTATTATTATCATTATTATTATTATTATTATTATTATTATTATTATTATTATTATTATTATTATTATTATTATTATTATTATTATTATTATTATTATTATTATTATTATTATTATTATTATTATTATTATTATTATTACTATTATTATTATTATTATTATTATTATTATTATTATTATTATTATTATTATTATTATTATTATTATTATTATTATTATTATTATTATTATTATTATTATTATTATTTTTATTATTATTATTATTATTATTATTATTATTATTATAATTATTATTATTATTATTATTATTATTATTATTATTATTATTATTATTATTATTATTATTATTATTATTATTATTATTATTATTATTATTATTATTATTATTATTATTATTCGTCATCGTCGGTATCGTCGTCGTCGTAGCAGTAGTAATAGTAGTAATAGTTGTAGTAGTAGCAGCAGTAGTAGTAGTACGAAAAAGAAGAAGAAAAGTTGTAACATAAGCTGCAGGAGAAGTAATGATCGATAGACAAGATGAAATCCGAAATATAACAAATAAGGTATATATATATATATATATATATATATATATATATATATATATATATATATATATATATATATATATATATATATATATATATATATATATATATATATATATATATATATATATATATATATATATATATATATATATATATATATATATATATATA